>JAVJIF010017775.1:0-99457 GCA_038442645.1 Agave tequilana | reverse complement strand
TTTCATGGCTTTATTCTAGGCCTCGTCAACAGAGACGTGTCTTGGAGGGCCAAACTTTCCTGGATGGAGTACTTCAGCCCATTGAAGTACTTTGAAGTTGTTAACACTCGAAAAAGACAGAACTCTCGCATTCATCTTCAGCCGGCCTGAACAACGTCTAACTTATCGACATCTACAAAACATAAGTCGAAGACAAGCTTATGACTAGAGATAAGGCAGCAATATGGACATTACTAATCCAGTAAAGTAGATAGTAAGTCAAAGTTGCCTTTGAAGAGACCCAAGCAGGCCTAAGACGCTATACTTAGCTTGGTATAATCCCAAGATAACCTTCATAGATCCTCATGGAACTAACAGCCTCGCTTGAGCTTAGTTGATAGCCTCACTTTAAGGCTAACTATTAGCTTCGTCTGAAGCTTTCCATTTAGCCCCACCAAGGGGATTTAGGAGCTTCATGCCAGAAGCCTTATACCCTAGCTGAGTCATAACTCCGCTATGAGCTGAGTCTCAGTATCGCACGAGGCTCTGAAGGCAACTTCGCCTGAAACAATGAGCTAAGTTTTAGCTTTGCATGAGCTAGCTTCGCATAATCTAGCTCCGCCTAAGCTAGCTCCGCATGATCTAACTTCGCGTGATCCAGCTCCGCAGTGAGCTTTGCCAGGTCATCAAATTGATCGTTTCAAAATTCCACAAGAGATTAATGGGTGAACCTCACTAATTTAGTGGGATTAACGCCACTTTAAATGGGCGGTTACACCCGCCCACTTTGCCCCATATTAAGTGGAGACAAATCAGCCATAACGGCAGGAGGACGTTCGCACGAACCCTATAGCTTTACCAGAAGCTCGCAAAGAGCTTCGTGGCAAGGTCATTTGCGAGCCTCGCGCGAAGTTAATGGCTGATTCAGCCTTGCTAAATTCAAGGGGGCAGTTACACCCCACTTTTGGCTATAAATACTCCCTTATTAGACACAGGGACAAAAGAGGACGGACAGAGAGAGGAAAATCGACTCGAAAAGAGAAGAAATCCTAGCAAAAGGGCCCTACTGATCTTCTGTTCTCCGATTTTCCAAACCAAGCGAGAAGGGAGTCTTATTAGGAGGCAATCTGATCATCTGACAAGTCACATCGTCAAAAGGATAAAGTGATCGCGCGTTGATCAGATTCCTACCAGCACATTTCTCCCATAAATATCAGAGGAGATCTACTTGTAATTTTAATTTCTATTACTTGTAATTTCGCTCCTCAACCCCTTTTTGTATGTTTTCCCCGAATCAATTTCCAATGGAAAACAAGATGGCGACTTCGCTGGGATAATCAGTCTTCTGGCGTAATAAGGAGACAGTGTCGCAATACGACGGTCAGAATCTTGAGCCCGTTATATTCAAAAACTTGGTCATTCATTTTGATCAAGAAAAATTTGAAGAATTGCTCTCGGAGGGTAGTCCAGTGCTCCACGCTCGGAAGCACATGAAGATCTCGGTGGCCAGAGCTTCAGAGCAGAAGCCAACCTTAACCGGGCGAATAGCTGGAAGAGTCCCGTCCCAACTCCTCTCAGCCTCAATTGAGGGTAAAAGTGCCTTATGCAAGGCTAGCGAGGTTCCCTGCGAACCTAAAACTTCGCTTCCGAAGCAGATGTGGAGGCCAAAACTGAAAGCTTCGTGTGAAACTTCAGGCGAAGCTACCACAACTTCGCCTATCACGCGAAGACAAAGGCAAAATGCCTGTCCGATTTGGCAGTTTTGCCGAGGCTATTAGCCGCGAGGTTAGGGCGGCAACGCTGCCTTCACCTAATCTAGGAATAGTAACTCCTTGCACCAACCTCATTCTCATGAGCGAAGCTATTGATGGCATGGCGAACACAACGCCAGTACCTCAGGGTATGCGCGGGATTCTCAACCGCGAGGCTAAAATTGAAGCACCTAGCAGTGCTAACCACCTTCGCAACAAAGTGGCAAACAAAGCACTAGGCGTGCTTCGCTCCCCGACTCCTTAAGCGTTAAGTTTGCTCTTCGCAGCGGGGCTAAGGGATCATCCCTGGGTGCTGATAGAGGTACTTATGTAGCTTCAGCGCCTAAGGGTGCTTCCAGAACTCTCAGCTGTGAAGTTAGAACTAAAGCACTATCCAGTACCAATCACCTCTGCGGTGATGAAAAGAATGAAGCACCATCCCGTGCTTCGCTTCCAGAACCCGGATGCGAAATCCGCCCCTCACAAAGTTATGAGTAAGAAGGTGGTGTCAAAATTACCTGAACAGATCAATGCACGATCTACCTGAGTCTCTGCGCTGAGTCGCTTAAGCTCAGATAAATCTGACTTATGAGAGTTCTTAACGAACAAACGGAAGTCAGAATTACTCCAGACTTCTCCTCTTGTTGTGAATAAGTGGGATGTCAGTTGGTGACAGTCCATTCAGTCCATTGCTGACCAGGACCAGTCTCTGCCACTTCTCCAAACCGACAGCCAGTCTTTGATCGACTATCAGTGCGAGCTCCTGTGAAGTATCACAAAAGGAGCATTTCGCAAAATCTATCAGATCTGCCCTCTGCATCCGTCAATATGATCGAAAGGAGACTGGAACCACATAGAGGTAGGCGAGCGCCCCGTGGTGCTAAGTCTCCTTCTTTCAGTTCTTCAGATTCGGACTATAGCCCTGGCTTAGGCCAAGTCCTGATAGAAGAAGAAGGTGTGTTCTGAAGCACCAGATCTAGGGTTGCAATACCCTACAGTTATGAGTAGCCATCCTCCTCAACTGAAGTAACCTCACCAAAACTAATGAGAAGATTGTTCCAATGGTTTGATAAGGAGAAGGAAGACAGTGATATGCCTCTTCGGCAACAGTCAGCTCGATACAAACAGATAGAGTGTCGGTGCATATGGCTGATAACGATATGATGACCTCCATCGACAGTTGGAAGCTCAAGAGCAAACCTCCAAGGCTCAGCAAAAAGCCTTGGACAACATTCAACAGATGCTCGCCTAACTCCTCACTAACCGAAATGACAATGATACCGGGAGTAATCATAATAAGGAGGAATATCGTGATGATGAACAACCCAAGACTGAGAAGTCAAAGGAAAGTTTTTCTATGGATGCTAAAGTTCTTAAGGTATCCAAGCTCAGATCACATCCCTAACCCAGAGGGATGAACTGAAGAAAGTAGGGGCAGTCCGTCCTTACCCCTTGGAATGAGATTCAGTACCATACCCGCCAAAGTTCAAGCCACCAACGTTACAAACGTATGATGCTAAGAGCTCGCCAAACCAGAACATCTATTATTTCTGGTCTCAGACCGGTAACGTTATAGATAACGATGCAATCATGGCCAGACTGTTCATCGGCACGCTGAAGGGGGTAGCATTCGACTGGTTCTGAAGCCTTCCGCTAGACTCTATCAATTCCTAGATTGACTTAGAGACACGATTTCTTTCTCGTTTTTACGAGGACAACACTGAAGTAACCATGAACAAACTCCTCTCTACCGCACAGAGGAAGGGCAAATCTATCCGTGACTACAATAAGCAATTCAGAAACCTGTCTCTGATGTGCCCAGCAGGGATGCCATTGCCCATGCTCTTGCAGACATGTAGGCATAACTTTCTAGACCAAGTATAGATTCGTATAGAAGCTGTCAAAGCCCATACCTGAAAGGAACTAGTCGAGTAAGCTGAGATAGCCGAAAAGTCGGCTAAAAAGTTTGAACCATCTACCCCTAAAGGCAAATAGGGTATGAATAATAAGGAGCGCGGCGACATGGCGCAGTCCTCCCAAGCCAAAGGGAAAGAGACTATGTCCGTTGAACTGTCAGGGGACGTTCATCCAAAGGTTAAGAAGAGCGGCATCAATAATCAGGAGTTTAAGTTTTCTCTGAAATAATATTCCTTCAAAGACGAGCAGGTGGTTACAAGATTCCATCTACTCCACAAAGGGAATAAATCGAAACTACCGGATACTCGACGCCCTAATGAAGTGGGACGCACGAACGATCCCAACTATTGCCTCTTTCATAGGATGGTTCATCATCTTACTAACAAGTGCTTTGTCCTCAAGGACAAAATTTAGGTTTTGGTCGATGCCGGAGTTTTGACTCTAAAGTCAGAATAAAAGAAAGTGACTGCAAACATGGTGACCCTCGAGTTCAGCAAAACCCCAAAAGTCACAGTTCCTGATGGGTCCTTCCCAATCCCTGAAGCACGGCTAGAAGTAAAGGATTCTTCAGCTAAAACTCAAGAGATTAAGGGTCTTGTTCCTTGGACATTAGAAATAGGAGAAATCATGTAAATACACCCAGACCTTGCCCAAGACGAACAATGGGATTCAAAGAAATCCAAGTCAAAGGGCACATCTTGCAATGTTATCTCTATCTTGTCGGATGACGGCAATGTGACATCAGCTTCTCTTAGCGAGTCTGAGAGGGAAAAGCACGCTTGCACAGCGCAGGCTGATGTTCCTCAACTGACAAGTACTCGATCCGAAAAATCATACCTAAAATAGTATGAGAGGGTTACTGACGAGACACAACAACAAATGACGTTAGTGCAAGTCCCATGCCAGCTCCGGTCCCGACGGAAAAGAGAAGCAGAAAGAAGTCCAGTTTGACTATATCCTGAAGAAGCCTTCAGGCCCAGGACTTAACATGCCTTTTTGCTTTGACATATTGGCCCAGGTGGCTAATATGCCCGCTCGTATAACCATACACAAGTTGCTTCGCCTTTCGAAAGAGACAAAAGAAGCACTTAATGATGAACTGGCTAACTCGGAATCATTTCTGACACATATGCTAGAAACCCCTAAGGATGACACTCAGCCCCCTTGCTCTGAATGTCATCATATACAGCTGAAAGTACCCGCTATTACTTTCACAGCTGAGGACATGCTCCGCAAGGACAATAAACATGATCGACCTTTGTACTATACCAGATACATCGGCTCAACATGTATTGAAAGGGTACAGGTTGATCCAGGGTCTGCATTCAGCATCATCCCCAAAAGGCTCCTCTACTTCCTTGGCATACCACTGTATCAATTATCTGTAACCACTATGACGATATACGGTTTTAATGCAGGGAGTAGTCACCCACTTGGAAAGATTCGACTCCGTTGCCAAATCGGAAACCTGAAATCAGAAGTGACATGCTACATTATTAACGCTGACACGTCATACAATCTGTTGCTAGGATGACCCTGGATCCACGCTAATTGGATTGTTCTCTCTACTCTGCACCAGTGCTTCAAATATGTTGAAGATGATGCAACAGTACGAACTGTGTTCGCTGAGAAAACAACCATTCAAGGGAGTGAAAAACTACTTTACTGATGCTCTCCTATATCAAAAAATTAGTGAAACATCAAAAGAATCATTGCCTGACAACGATTATAGTAGCAATGAGGCAGATTCAGAGTTTGAAAGAGACACACCAACTACTTTGGTCGGTGAACCAATTGTAGCGTGTTTCAATAATTCTCAATGTAATACTCCTTCTGAGAATGATGACGAATAGGTGATAGTATCGAATTGTTTGAATCTATTATGAATAGTTCTCTACACATGCCCTTGCATAAATCAAGTACATCAAGTATGTCTGTGGAATGTATAGAAGGGTCCGTTTAGTGGTTCCTCCGTCAAAAAAGGGTCAATCACTAATAATATTTGGTAGAGCCCAACTGCAGAGGTTTACGGTCAAAGATTCGAGTTCAGACTCAGAGACCCCACAATTTTTTCATTATGCACGATCAGCACAACATATGATGAGAAAAATAGGATACAGCCTGCAGCGTGGGAATGGTCTGAATTTTGGAAAAAGACGACGTGATTTTCTGCGTAATTTTGTGCCAAAAGGAAAACCGACAAATTACTATGATAAAACACGCCGGGGGTTGGGACACACTACACCTCCACTGTCTATATCGGTTCGATCCAAAGATAACAAACTGATCCTGTCACGCTCTGCTTCTTCCTCCGAATAGGAGTCGAATGTCAGCGTGGGAACGATGTTCGAGAATCTCATCGTTAATATGACTTCAAGTAGTTAATTGGAGTCTGCAGAAGCTACTGATATTGAACCATGGGATCAGTAATTGGATTGCCAGTGGGAAAAGCGATTCGAACAATGCGAACCACCTATTGAAGACATGGTGATTTAGTTTAACATGGGTAGTCAAGATCACCCTAAACCCATCATTATAAGTGAGAGCCTATCACTTACGAAGAAAGAAGAATTGATAGTACCCGTAAGGGAGTATATCGATGTCTTCGCATGAAACTACGAAGATATGCTCGGACTTGATCCACAAGTAGCCATGCATCATCTGAATATCAAGTCTGACATCAAGCCAGTCAAGCAACAACAACAACGATTTTGCCCAAACATTATGAAAGCTATTGAAGCTGAAGTTCATAAACTCATCGCGTGTGGTTTCATAGGAACAACATCCAGATTGGGTTACTAGCATTGTTCCTGTTCTTAAGAAGAATGAAAAAATTCGGATCTGTATTGACTACCGCGATCTCAATACAGCCTGTCCTAAAGATGAATTCTCATTGCCCATCACTGGTGTCATAATTGATAATACCTGCGGATTCGAAAGAATGTCCTTCATGGACGGCTTTTTAGGGTATAATCAAATTAAGATATATCCAGAGGATGAGAAACATACTTCATTCCAGACACCGTTAGGGGTATACTGCTATACCGTGATGCCCTTTAGATTAAAGAACGCGGGAGCAACTTATCAGCTTGCAATGAGTACAATTCTTCGCGATCATCTCCAAAAGACGGTAAAATGTTATGTCAATGACATTGCTATCAAAAGTAGCGATAAGAATGACCATCTTCATTACTTAAGAACAACGTTTGACATAATGCGGACTCATCGACTGAAGATGAATCCGATAAAATCCTTCTTGGGGGTTTCGAGTGGTAAGTCCCTAGGATTCATTGTTACATCAAAGGAATTCATCTTGACCCAGACAAAGTTAAAGCCATTCAGAGCATGCATCCACCTAAGAATCTCAAAGAACTTAGGGGCCTGCAAGGTAGACTGGCTTATATCAAAAGATTCATCGCATATCTCTCTGGCCGCTGTCAACCGTTGACCCGACTCATGAAAAAGGGTGTCTCTTTTGTATGCGATCAAACCTATCAAGAAGCTTACGAGGATATCAAAAGATTCGTCACTAAACCTCCGGTCTTAGTGGCTCCTATATTAGGAAAACCATTCCTGCTTTAAATGAAAGCTATGGACCATTCTCTCGGTGCTCTACTTGCTCAAAAGGACGATGATGGTCACAAACAGGCTATTTATTATCTAAGCAGGACTCTGATAGGGGCGCAATCTCGCTATAACCCTATTGAGAATGAATGCTTAGCTCTTGTCTTCACTATTTAGAAGACACGACATTATTTGGCCAGAGTGAATCCTTTGCGTCTTCTCATGACGAAAGCAGGATCACTGAATTCTAGATTAGCTAAGTGGTCCCTCCTTTTATCTCAGTACGACATGCTCTTTGTCCCTCAGAAGGCGGTTACAGATTTTTTTGGCTGCTCATCTGGTTCCAGAAAGCTCAAAACTTCATGAAGATATTCCAGATGAGCTTTTTGAATCTAATATAACTTCAGAGGATGAAGTATGGCAGATGTTCTTCGATGGAGCATCACGACTAGGCCCTAAAGGCAAGATCATTAATGGTGTGGCGGTTGTATTTATCTCACCACAAAACCATGTCCTTCCTCGGGCGTTTTCATTGACGGAACCATGTTCCAATAATGTGGCAGAATATAATGCTCTACTCATTGGCCTTCAGCTCGCTCATGAATGGGGTACACTATCTTGAAGCCTATGGTGATTCAAAACTAATCATTAATCAGGTTAAAGGAGAATATGAGGTCCGTCACGGAGATTTGGTACCTTATTATCATGCAGTCATCAAAATGGCTAACTCATTTGATGGCTTTTATGTCGGTCAGTCATGTGTCCCGATCCCAAAATACTAAGGCTGACACTCTGGCTGCACTAGCAGCCACATTAGCCTTACCAATCGACACAACGTATCACCTTACAGTGGCTACTCGACACCTTGTTTGTCCTAAATATGTGTTAAAAACCAAGGAAGTTCATAGCATCTCGACAGATTTTGAACCGAGAGATTGGCGATTTCCCCTCATTGACTATGCTTTGCATGATATATTGCCAGATGACCCTAAAGAAGCAGCATCTATCAGACGAAGGTCTTTCCATTTTTACTATGATCTAATAGTAAAAACACTCTACAGTCGCTCATATGACGGTATCCTCCTCCGTTGCCTTTCTAATTCAAAGGCACAAGAAATGCTTAAAGAAGCGCAGGATGGCATATGTGGAGCTCATCAGCCAGGTCCAAAACTCAAGGACCGATTACACAGGTTTGAATATTATTGGCCGACCATGATAGCCGATGCCATCCAATATGCACGAAGGTGTAAAGCCTACCAAATTCATGTAGACTTCATACATCAGCCTCCAGAGTTGCTCCATCCAACTATTGCTTCGTGGCCATTTGAAGCGTAGGGAATCGACATCATAGGGCCGACCAGCCCCTCTTCAACAAAAGGTTACCAGTTTTCTTAGCAATAACCGATTACTTTTCAAAGTTGACAGAAACTATACCACTTGTGGAAGTTAAAACTTCCAACGTAGTTAATTTTATCAAAAACCATGTCATCCATCGATTTGATGCCCCTAGGCAGATCATCCATGATAACGGTCCTCAATTCGTGAGCCAGGTATTCTATCGATTCTGTGACAAATACCGGATTCAGAATATGACATCAACCGCTTATAACCCTCCTGCTAATGGCTTGGCGGAAGCATTCAACAAAATAATTATCAAGCTACTCAAAAAATTTGTTTCATCAAATAAGCGAGACTGGAATGAGAAGCTTGGTGAATGTCTTTGGGCCTACCGAACTACAGTTCAGACCCCGACAGGCAATACACCTTTTTCCCTGGTATACGGGTGCAAAGCAGTCATACCGTTAGAAATCCAGATGTCAATATTACGTGTCGCTTTAATGACCAAAATGACAAAGGAGCACAATGATCGGTTACATCTTCAAGAGCTCGAAGCCCTGGATGAGAAGCGATTACAAGCTCAACAACATATTGAGTGTATCAAGCGCGAATCTCAAAGGCCTTCAACAAGAAGGTTAAGCAAAGAGTCTTCCAAAAAGGAGATTTGGTTTTAACCGTCAGACGACCGATGATCATGACACACAAAATCAAAGGCAAATTTCAGCCCAAATGGGAAGGACCGTTTATGATAGAAACAGTCGATTCAATTGGAGCATATCACCTTATGATTTCAGACGGTGATATACTCATGATGTCGATCAACGGCAGGTTCTTAAAGAAGTATTACCCTTGATTGGATCCTTCTCACGATCAAGTTAACATTACACCTCTGATCAAGACCTTCAGATCCGAGACATTTAGAAAGAACGCTCCTCTTTTCTCTAACGGGATCACACTGCCATAAACTAGTGTCTAGCCGATCGAACACTGGCTGCATTAAAGAAGAATTAAGGTTATGAACTTCAGTTTTAGCCTTATCACTCTTCTTCAATTCATGGTCGACTAGTGTCGAGCCAGTTGATCACCGCTGATATTAAAGAAGAAACGAGATGCCAAGTTGTTTTAGCCTTGTCACTCTTCTCTGGTATGTAAATATATACCTATCTTCAACTTAGAAGAATAGGTCATATTTTGAAGTCATGTATGCCTAAGCAATAGTTACAGGCTGATGGCTTATTTAGCCTGATGTTTCTATGAAAAACGGTGGCATACCCCTTCTTCGGTTCGTTCGATTGAGGCTCGACTCAATGACAAAAGAAGGTTCGCGATACATTCTTTGGCAGAACTTTTTCACTGCTTCCACGTTCATATCAAGAACATGGTGGCCGATCGAATGACAAACACAAATGGGTTTATCTGATGACTTATCTTGCAAAGTCGAACTCATTAAAGAAGGTTTGTGACACGTCCTTTTGCAGAATCTTTCCAATATGGAAACAAGATAAGGATTCACAGAGAGTCCAGATCTCAAAGTAGCGAAATGATCCAACGCCTCTAACGTCTAAGGATAGAGAAAAATGTTGGCCTTTAAGCCCAACATAAGTCCTTGATAACTCATCATGCTGGGGGGGAATAGCATGGCTAGCCCAACTCAAACGGTAGTTGGTAAAGGTATATCAAATCCGTTGATAGCTGAGGATTTGCTAAAAATCTTAAGGAACATGTTCCTATTTGATTCCTCTCCAAAGTCACTTACCAATTCTCGTCCATGGAATGGTAGGACCACTTAAAACGGTATTCATTTCCCTGACGAAATGACGAGTCAACCCTATCATGTTAACATTAAACCTCTGATAGTAAAATTCTAACTTACTCCCTGGTGGATAAAATCAACATCCCAGCAGATCAAACTCCACTTGTCATTCTCTTTAATAGAATGATAGGTCCACTCAAATTGCTATTATGTTCAAACACCTCTAACAGTAAATGAATCCTTGTCAAGTTAACATCACACCTCTGACAGGTTGCTTTACAAATCCCCAAGCGGAGAAGCTGTCACGATTGCTTCTGACAAAATCTCCTTCTAACTTCCCAGCGAGTTTCTAAGTAGACTCTCTTCGAAGTCTATTATTTCCCTCTCAGTCCCCAATGGACTTCTTGGTTATTACGTTAACAATATACCTCTGACAACTTCTTCCAAAAATATCCAAAGAAGATATTAATTTTTCACTAAATTAATTCATAAATCTTACTTCCCACAAGGGGATTATTTCTTTGACCGTCATGTCTAGCTTGTCACCGCTGAACGGTAAACCGATAGATAACCAAATCTCATCTTTCAGTCCAGTAAGGATTATTCCTTTGCTGTTATGTCCAGTTCGCCACCTTTGAACAGTAGGGTTCTGAGTCTAGCAACTCCCAATCGATTATGTTCATATTATCTGTGAGCTGGCGGGTACCTAGATCTCTCTTTCTTATGGTGCTTCAACTGTCATGTCCAATTTACCACTTTTGAACAGATGAGTCCATAATTTTATTCTCCTTTCCCCCGTCAGGGCCGGGAGTTCTTGCTGTCATGTTAACATCAAACCTCTGAACAGCAGATTGCGAATCTGAGATCCCTTAGTTGGTCATGTCCAGCCAACTACCTCTGAACCAACAAGACGCTAGGTCCAATCTATCTTTGTAGTCCCTTGTGGACTAACTGCCAAGTTAATACGACTACCTCTAGCAGCGGATTCGAAGTTTATTGTGTCTTTGTCTATCACATCTAGGTTATCACCACTGAATAGACGGGTCCCTAAATTCGGGTTCATCTCCATTTTGTCATCATGTTCAGGTCATCACCTCTGAATGGCAGAATTTCTCATGTCTAGTTTATCGCTTTTAATTGGCAAATCCTAGGCTTCATTTGTCATAGTTCAAGTGGAACTATCACAGGTTGTGGTGCCTAATTAATCATAACCTACTCATAAATCTGATGATCTTTAATCTGTTATGTTAATATTTACCTCTGAACAGTAAAGATCGTCCAGCTCATTCTTTTTCAATATCAGCTCAACATGATTTGAGTCCAGCAATTTAGTAACTAATCCTATCAGTTCATCTAACTAGATTACTTATATCATTATTTCCTTTCTTGTTCAAGAATTGCAAACTCAGAAGATAAAACAAGTTGGAAATATAACAGAGGAGTAAAATAAAATTACTTTTTATTGATTCAAAAAGGAGGATACATGGATTACAAGCTACGAGGGTGCTTCGTAAGACTTGATCCGTTCTTCAAGGATGGCTAGCTTATTCTTCCTCTCCTCAGCAGCTATGATGAATGCTTGCGATCACAACTCGGCCTCATTAAAGTTCGCTGCCTGGGACAAACGAGCTTCAATTTCAGCTAAAATTGTCCTTTCTGTTAGTTCCTGTTGTAGGACTTCGTCATTTTGGGCCTTGAGCTGCTCTAGCCGAGCGATCTTCTCAAGACGCACCGGTTCAGCCTTAGACAGAAGAAGATTAGCTCTCTTGATCATCTCCTTGGCCTTCTCAATATTATCCTCAGCGTCAAGAAGAGCACTATTAGAAGCGTCTATGGCATCTCCAATTTCTATCTCCTTGCCTCCAAGGATTTTAAATCTGAAGATATTACCTTAGCTGCTTCCTATGCTGCAAGATGAGCTTCACGCATCTGAGCAGTAAGACGTTCGAGCTGTTCATTAACTGAGGAACCCAAATCTGAATTGCTGAGACGGCGCCATTCGTCTATATCCCTCTCAAGCCTCGCCACCAGGAGCTCCAATGCAGCGGCCTAGTCATCCCCTCCAAAGTCTCGAATGCTTTCAATATTTCGAGAGAGGACTACCTTTAAAGCAAAAAGTGAGGTAGTTGAGCCCTTCAAGACCAAAGCCACGGTTCGCTTTAAGCTCTTATAGAAGCTGTCAACTATCTCAGCCATAAATTCTTTCTCGGCTTCAACTACCCCGGTGAGTGAGTAGTACCCGAAAATAAAGTTTCCACTGGCTTCACTAACACAACTGTAGAGGAGATGGCAGAAGCGCTAGCTGGAGAAAGACGAGGGATCACCGGTGATCTTGGAGGAGTCCTCATCGAAACTAGTACACTAGCCATGATGGAAGTAGGGCTAGTGACTATTTCAAGAAGAGATGGCTGAACAACCAGTGTCGGAAACGTAGGGTTGGTAATTACCTTCTGCCCCGTGGTTGTCAGGATAGGCAGAGAAACCACTGGCATCTCACCTACCAATGTAGTTGGGAGCGAGATTGGTTCTGTAATCACTGTCTCCTCAACCTTTTTAGTTCCACTGGCAGGCTCGGGCTGATAAGAGGGCAGGTCGTGATACAAGGCATCCAACTCAGCAACGTCCGTTGCGGTTGAAATACTTACTTCACCCCTGATTCCCTCAAGAAAATTAGCTGGCTCCCTTGAAGTCGATGCACCCAAAGGCGGAACATCTGTGGCAAAACTTTGTTTGAGCAAGGCATAATGAATATCAGGAGAGAATTGCTCACAAAAGATCAAAGTATTACCGAGAGGCGATACCGCCTTAACTGCTCAGCTGCATTCTCTCTCTGAACTTTCTCGACGGTAGCATCAATGCCGTCAGGCTCCATAGGAAAGTTTTTGCAGATGCAGGAGGGATGGCCGGCTCATCTTCACTCGCCGAAACCTCTGTGGTCCATCCTATAGAGCTTGAAGCCATTGGACTCCCTTTCGAGGTCCCAGCACCCGAAGGACTGACGTCAGCCGCGTCACCTCTGGAATCTTCTGAGACGACGAAGTAGCTAGACTCGTCACCTTCTTTATAAGTGAATAGAGGATCATAAGAATCCCTCTGTTCTCTTGCAGCCTTGGCTCTTAGTTCTATTGCAGTCTTGGTTCCTAAATCATAGGATAAACGAGTGAGTTGTATGAAATATATAAGTACATGTCGCAAAAATGAAACTGATTTTACCCAGGTCAGGAACAGCTTTATCAATAGTCTGCCTCTGAGCCGATAGCTTAATAACTAATGGAGTTGGAGGAGGAGGCACTGCAGCTAATTCACCCTCTGCAATAATAGTGGGAGTGTAGCGACGAGGCTTCTTCACTGCCCTCTTCCTGCGAGATCCACCTTACCACTTTTGTTTGAAGTGGATGTCAGGATCTTCTTCCTTCACCTCTTCTACCTCCACATCTTCCATAGGGGATGTGCCTACCCCACTAGGAGCATCTAGTAGGACCTCAGCACCTGCTCCTTCAAAGTAGGAACTTTCTACGTATGAAGCCTCACTATCGACAGTAGCTTCGAACTCCCTGAGGCCTAGCACACAGACCCTTCTGCCCTCGCCCCTCTCGGTGACTTTTCGCTTCAGCCGCTGAGAAATTAATTTCACCCCCAAAAGAGTTAATAAAAAACCCAGTTGGCGTTGAGTTCGAAGTTTTATACCACTGACAGAACCCCAAAGTTGTCAGAAGGTTCGGAGTCCTCAGCGGCATGCACAGCAGCACCTCAGTACAGCCAGCAATGAAGAACCGCCAGGCACGAGCACCATCAATGAGGCTCCCCATGAAGGCCAGGCTAGTGTTCGGATTACCTACATATAGTTGGTCATATCCAAACTAACAGGCAAATCGACTTGGGATATAAGGCTCCAAATAGCAGGTATCCCTGCTCCTGTACACCAGATAGGATGGCCAAATGCTAACCAGCCACTCAAAGATCCCCCGGCTCAGTGACGTCTTCCCATCTCCTGCATCCTTGAATTCTTCGCCATAGCCTGCATCACGAATATAGGGAAAGCAGCAGAAAAAACTGTAAACGTCATACCGGCACAGCAGCATGTGAACCGCAGCCACATAAGTCAATAACCATGAACATTCCTCAAATCGACAGAGAAGCACCATTCGGACACCTTCTGGAGGCTCCTCACTAGCTTGGATAATGGCTGGGCAGTGAAGAGCAAACGTTGCCATCAAATAAGTGTATGGCAAGCCGATCCTAGGGTTTGGACTATCACAGGGCAAGATGGCGCCTTTCCCCTTTCGTCGTTGGTGGCCTACAGAAAGCCTCCATCAATGCACGAAGGCCCCGTTGAATACAACACATCATTGCTGGGAGAAGTCCAAGGGAGCGACCATGGACTAGATGAACGGCCGGCAATAAGACAGTCAGAAGAATGACGTCGCTAAAAGGAGATGGCACCACACATCTCTTCAACCAAACCGATAAAAAACCGCCCAAAAGCGCCTTCCGGGACATCAATCGACGAGCCTGGTGATGAAAACTCCTAAGAATGTCAGCTTTCTCATCAATACCATCATCTTCTTCCAAGATCATATCCCCCTGGGAATATTCCTGCATCCTCCGAAAAATGTCCTCGTCTGCAACCCCGCAGTGAGCTGCTTCAGGAGCATCTTTTAGGTTGGGGAACAAATAATTCCCCCAGCTCTTTGAACTGATCGAAGCTCCCTTGTGACTCCCATGCATACTCGAGCAGATGTAAAGATGGCACATCAATCTCGGTAAGTCTCGAACAGGGCGGGCTCCTACTTCTCCAGAAGTGCCAATTTTGCCTCGCATGGGAAGTATTCTTTATAGGAGAGAGATCCCGTGGGTAGAGCAGAGACTTCCCACATCTCATGCAAAGTCATGCCTAATTCGCCTATAGGGATAAAGAAAGTCCCCGTGGCTGAACAGTATAACTCGAAGATGGCGTAGAAGTTTGCGACGCTCATCTAGATGCCGTAGCGGGTTGCCCTGACAGCCTCTGGAGTCTCAGCCTCTCCAGATTCTCTTCAAAATGGGCCAAGACGTATAAGGTCAAGTCCCTCCATAAGGCCTTGGGGGATGAATCCACCCTGGGGTCCTGAAATTGGTTGCTGGATAGTTGCCGTGGGCTTTGAAGAATTGATTTCCAAAGGTTTGAGCCACGGTGGGATTTTCCCCCACTGGGATGTCTTGGAGAACATTTTCAGGGTGGAGACCCAATGCAGCAAGAAGGACCTGCCCTTGTATAATCGGGAGACGAAGCTATCAATTTTCCCACATGAACGGAGTCAGTAGTCCGAGTCACTTGCCACTTCATCTTCTGAGGCCTCGTCACGTATTGGAAGAAAGAGAGCGAAAAATGACACTTGCTAGATGGGAGATAATACTTCTCGCCATCCAGATTGAAGATCCACTACCCTCCTCCAGCCAACAGCTGATGATCGGTGTCGGGCGCTGCGTCCCCAAACATGAAACTGGGCTTCCGATAGATTTTTTTGGTCACAATCCTCGGGGGGAACAGTAGTTAAGATGCTCCTCATAGTACGCTAATCTCCAGCGTGGATAAGGGCATCCCGGCCAGGAGCGCTCCGCTCACTGAATAATGAGGCCTGCCCCTGGAATTGCAGGCTAACATTGCCATCCAGTCCCCTCACTATCCAAAGAGACTGTTCAAAGGACCCGGAATATATCGCACTGCAAAAGCAAGTGTAAGTACACCTAGAGGGGGGTGAATAGGTGTACGGCTAATCTAATGAACAAAATGCAGAAATTAAAAACTAAATTGCAACATACTTAGTGTAACCAACGAGTGTAGCCAAATTCCCGGTGAAGGGCTCTGGACTAACTCCTCTTGATTCCTCTGAATAAAAGTTGAGGTGCTATATGAAGCTCTCATGGTTAAACACAAGTGAGGCACACACAAACAACACAAGCATATATATGATATGGCAATATGATGCAATGCTCAAAGTAAGAGAGAGAGTTAGAGAAAGTAGATCAATCGCTAACATACGAATATGTATCGAGGTTCGAGCACACAGCTCTACGTCCCCGCCTTCACACAGAAGGATTTCTACTAACTTGTCCACACAGGACTCCCACACAGGGAATCTCCACTGAGGATTTGGGGCAATACAATAACCGGGAGTACACAACTCCTCTCTCAACTGAATACAACATCTCACTAAAGGTAATGCACAGCCAACACAAAACCACCTCACACAAGAGGGGTAGGCACTTAGCCAATATAAATCAATCACCTCACACTTGAGGGAATCCAACACAAACTCTACCTCTCACTAGAGGGAGCCACCATAACTTCCACAATCACCTCATAATAGAGGGATACTAAATCAATCTCCTCTCACTAGAGGGATATCACAATGAAGGAAGTTTACAACTTGGTGGTTTCCACAACCACAAACTAATTTTTCTCACAAAACAAAGATCCTATAGAGAGGATAGAAGATATGGCTCAAGTGTGAAAAAAATAAGGAATGAAAAATAAATACTCAAAGAAAATCTTTGGGAAAAACTAGAAATAAGGATGAAGAAGATGAATCAAAATACTTTTCCCAAAATCACTTTTCTTTAATTTTTCAAACCCTATAAAAAAAACACAAAATCAAATGTAAACTTTAAAGTCAAAAACTCTTTTAAAACTTGTATAAAAACACTAGAGAGTATAGGAATTTTTGGCTCTTCAAATTCTGTCCAAAACAGCCCAAAGAACCCCATATATAGGCCAAGAAAAAATCTAGCCGTTGGGGTCCAGTCAGCAGCCTGGACGGCTGTCGGTCGACCGGCCCGATCGACCGCCAACGGTCAAATTTCTGACCGTTGGGGCAGCGGTCGACCGGCCCGGTCGACCGTGGCCAGGAACAGAGAGCAGAGCTTTCTGCCGGTCGACAGACCCGGTCGACCGGGGCTTTTCAGAGAGCAGAAGCTCTCTGGCGGTCGACCGGGTCGGTCGACCGGCCCCCCAGCCAAACTGGCGTGCACGTTCTATGCACGCCGGTCGACCGACTCCTATCTCGGTCGACCGGTCCGATCGACCGGCAGAAGCCAGAATAGGACTGATAGGGGATTGAAAATTTGGTATTTTTCCTTTAATAAAATCCCATAAAGTCTTTAAAAATTCACAAAAATAGTTTCAGTATAATACTTTGAAATACAAACATGTGTGAAAAATTCAACACATATTTCAAACAATTTGAACCATTTTTGTGGCTTACAAATTTTGCCGAAAATCAAAAACTGTATTTTTCAAAACTAGGATTTTTGAAATGGAAAAACGTTTTGTCCGAAACTCATCCGAATACAAAAACATGATACTTAAACAACTTGAAGCATGTTGTATATGGATATAATCCAATATACATGAAATATATATATATATATATATATATATATATATATATATATATATATATTATATATATATATATAATATATATATATCAATGTTTTTGACTTAAAATCCAAAAATACGTTTTGTTAAGATACCAAAATACTAAACTCATGAAATAGACTATTAAACTAAGTTTGTTTAAATAGTTGAAGCATACATGTATATAGAACAAATCTAATATATATTAAACCATGTTAACTTGTTTTGATTCTATCTATTCATGAAAACCAAGATCGGTTAAACCGAAAACCAAACCAAAACCAAAACATGAAACGTTTGTGTGTTGTGAACTTGAGCATATCACACTATCTAATCTTTAACAAATGGATCTAAAACAATAAACTAAATAATGTACCGAGGTCTTCTTGTAGAGTGCCGTCTCCAAGTCGACTCGATCCAAACGTGATCCACCGAGCTTGACTCCAACGAGTGCTAGATATGAACTTTGACGCTCGGGCTCTTGAATCACCATGTGAAAGCTCCAAAATACCTTTATTGAAGCTAATCACTTACAATATCTTGGTTAAGTATCTGAAACTAAACATCACAAGATTATTTGTAAACTATAACTACATGAGTTAATCATTATCAAAACTAGAGTGGAAGGCCTCTGGGCCACCAGCAAGAAGATATTATATTAGTTCATTTGCCGTAGAAAAAGAAAGCTAAAGCAAAAAAAATTGCTAAGGCATACCTTCGCTCTCCGAGTGAAGCTAGCCTTGCATTAGCTTCATCCTGAAGCTCAGCTTCACAATCTGCAGCTTAGCTTTGCACTCTGCACGAAGGTAGAATGCAGAAAATATTCAAGTGTTAACTTCGCTCCAGAAGCTTAGCTTCACGTTCTGTCACTGAACAGAATGCAAAGAATCCCTCAAGGGCTAACTTCGCTGGAAAGGCACTTATGCCTAAAACTGTTCAAAAGACTTTAAGGTCCTTTTCCCAGCTATGCTTCTAGAACTAGCTTCGTATCCTACCATGTAACGGAACGTGAACAACCCTAAGGGCTAACTACGCATAGAAGCTTGGAGAAGAAACCATTCGGTTTCTAAATTTCAATTCACGAAATTGAAGGGGAATTAAATCCCCTAAAAATTCGGTGGATTTGAATTAAGGTAGAGCAACTCCCTGAGATCACTGGATTATGGTGAATCACTCCGGATTCACCATGAAATAGCTGGTGAATGGCTTCGAAAAGAGATGAAAATCTCTGAATGAAAGAGAAAAATCCCTACCCGCAATGGGGCGTTCGCTGATCAGAGGAGGAAAAGGCGCCTCCGTAGCAGAGGTCGCTGCCTCTTTGCCTACTCGTCGTTTGGGAGCCATGAAGAACTGTGAAGTTCTAAAATCTGAATGAAGAAAAAGGAAGAGAAAGAGATTTGTTTCTCTAAAAATTTGAAGTGTTGAGAACTTAATTCTCTCTTTTAGCCCATCGGGCTTTTATAGACATAAAATGTCTTAATTTCGCCTCCTCAAAAGGAGCGTAGGCGGCCGTTTCAAATTAATTTGAAACGGCGCCTAAGTGCCTTCCTTAGAAATCTTGCTTCAACCCCGCCAAGGGCCAACTCTGCCGCGAGTTCAACATTGACTTGACGCAAATGCTTGGTTAACTTTACTGAAAGACGAACCTTAGCTTCGCTAGGAGCTCACCTTTAGCTTCGTAGAAATTTTGTGCTAGCTCCGCTGGAAGCCCCTTCCTGACTTAGCTGAAAATCCGTCTTCAGCTTCACGGGAAGCTTAGCTTCGCTAAGATCTTTTCTTTCCTCCTAAGGAAAAGACTTACCTAAGCTAGTCCATTCCAGGTGTTTTCAAATGCAAAAAGAAAGGGAGGGAAACAAAGTAGATAAGCAAAAAAAAAAATATTTTATTGATTCAAAAGTGAAGATACATTGATACTACATCAAGATTGTCTTTCATACAACAGAATCATTGTTGTCCTATCTACTTTCAGGGTGATGAACCATCCCAACTGGATATGAAAGGTCTTCCTCCTACACAAGGGCGTAATCCTTCGCTTAATGACAGATTTTGCCATTAAGAAGCTAGATCTTCTTTGATGGAAATTGACAAAGGATAGGTTGCCACCAGAAAACTGGATCTTCCTTAAACAAAATTGGTAAAGGAAGGATCCAAGACCTTACTGGTGACGTCTGCCTTCCCGAAGTGGATCATCTCGGATAAGCGACTACCACTCCCATCCCGAAGTGGATCATCTCGGATAAACGACTGCCAGCCTTCTCTTGGAACGCGCACCAGCTGCTCAAGTATGTTCCTCCTGCTTATGCTCAAAGCTTCAACTTCAAAATTAAGGGCAAGTTTTTGGTCTTTTTCATCAAAATGAAGAAATGGGGAGCATACTTCACTGCAATGCAAACAATTTAGCATTAAATCAAAAAAACAAATGGAAAGGAAAAGAGATGGAATGCTAAGTCAAAATTCTTTGGACGAAGCTATCCAGTTATGCCTTGAAGATGAATTTCAGCTAAGTAGAGGATAGCCTCGCTTGTACAGTAATAATAGACTAACTTAGCATAAGCTAAGTCTTAGCCCCGCCCAAGACAGTTAGGCTGGAGAAGCCTCAAAAAGGACCAAGTCCTAGTCTCACCTATATGGATAGGCCAAACTAGCCCGAAAGGACGCAGTCTTGACCCCACCTACATGGCAAAACTGGCTCAACCTTGAAGAGGCCAAGTCCTAAAACTCGCCTATATGGCAGATTTAACAGGTCAAGGCAAGAACTCTACATGGAAAGATCTTTCGTCCGATCAGGCAAGAATGCTAGCTTCGCCGAGAGGCTTGAAAATAGGGTTGAAACCCTTATCTGAAAATCAGCCAAATGCGAAGACAAAAAGGGAATTTAATCTCTAAAATAGCTGGTGAAGCTAAGAAAATTAAGGGAGATAAACTCCCTAAAAGTCACTGGATGGCCGAGGCTCACCAGTTCTTAATTGGGTAATAACCAGAGTGAGAGTCCCCACTACTTCAGAGACCTCAGCTTCCTTGCTTAAGCAATGGGGAGAAGTCATAAACAAACCCCCTAGAAAGAGAGAAGTATATTTCTCTGGGAAGGACTATAAGAGTCCTATTTATAGGCCTCGCGGCCTGACCACGCCTCCACCACTTCAAGCTTGGGAGCGCAGGCGAAGTTAAAGTATTCAAATGCTTGACCTTGAGAAAGGGAATAATCTCCCTCGGGAATCAACACAAAATTATTTGAACTTCAGAAAAAAGAATAATCTCACTCATAAATGCAAAGGAGGTTATTCAAACCTTGAAAAAGGGAGCGATTCCTCTCGTAACTCGCAAAAGCGATTAGGCTTGGGAACGGAACATCACGCAAAAGCGTAGCGAGCACGAGGCTAATGCTCGTAGTCCAACCCAGTTTGAAGCGAAGCTACTTCAGGAAGTCCAAAGGCGAGTTACCCAGAAGCACGAAGCTACCCAGAAGCGCAAAGCTACATGGAAGCGGATTGTTACAATTCCTCGGCGAACCTATTCTAGCCCGAAAGCAGGGTTGAAGGCAAAGTTGAACGCAACTACTAAGGCGACGTTCACATTCACATACTATCAATCAAGGTAGTTTAAAGTATTTCGAAATCTGAACCATTCCATTGCAGATTCACAAAAACTTTGAAGGGGGTCTTGTTGACACTCGAACAAGACAGAACTCTCGCATTCATCTTTAGCCGGTCTGAACAGCGTCTAACATATCGACATCTACAAAAGATAAGTTGAAGACAAGCTGATGACCAGAGATGAGGCAGCAACATGGACATTACTAATCTAGTAAAGCAGATAGTTTGCCAAAGTTACCTTTGAAGAGACCCAAGCAGGGGAAAGAGGCAATACTTAGCCTAGTCTAATCCCAAGATAAGCTTCATAGCTCCGCATGGAGCTAACAGTCTCTCCTGAGCTTAGTTGATAGCCTCACTTTAAGGCTAAATATTAGCTTCGCCTGAAGCTTTCCATTTAGCCCCGCCAAGGGCTGATTTAGGAGCTTCGCCCCAGAAGCCTTATATCCTAGCTGAGTCATAACTCCACTATGAGCTGAGTCTCAGCTTCGCACGAGGCTCTGAAGGCAACTTCGCCTGAAACTATGAGCTAAGTCTTAGCTTCGCATGAGCTAACTTCGCATAATCTAGCTTCGCCTAAGCACTTCCACAGGATCCAGCTCCGTATGATCTAGCTTCGCATGATCCAGCTCCACAGTGAGCTTTGCCAGGTCATTAAATTGACTGTGTTAAAATCTCACAGGGATTAATGGGTGAACCCCACTAATTTAGTGAGATTAATGTCACTTTAAGTGGGCGGTTACACCCGCTCACTTCGCCCCACATTAAGTGGAGACAAATCAGCCATAACGGAAGGAGAACGTTCAATCGAACCCTCTAGCTTCGCCAGAAGCTCGTAAAGAGCTTCGCAGTAAGGTAATTTGTGAGCCTCGCGTGAAGTTAATGGCTGATTCAGCCTTGTTGAATTCAAGGGGGCGGTCACACCCCACTTTTGGCTATAATAGTCCCTTATTAGACACAAGGACAAAGGAAGATGGTTAAAGAGAGGAAAATCAACTCGAGAAGAGCAGAATTCCTAGCAAAAGGGCCCTACTGATCTTCTGTTCTCCGATTCCCCGAGCCAAGCGAGAAGGGAGTCTTATTGGAGGCAATCCGATCATCTGACCGGTCACATCGTCAAAGGAATAAAGTGATCGCGTATTGATTAGATTCCTACCGGCACATTTTTCCAAGAAATCTCAGAGGAGATCTACTTGTAATTTCAATTTCTATTACTTGTAATTTCACTCCTCGACCCTTTTTTGTAAGTTTTCCTGAATCAATTTGCAATGGAAAACAGAAGTTTGTTGCTCCTCCATCAGGGATAAGTCACATCACGAAAAAAGGTGGTGAAACTCCTCCATATATGTTGTCACAGTTCTCGAACCTTACCTACATTGCTCAAATGATTATAGAAGATCTGTTGACAGTCAAGTGGAAGAAATCTATCTTGTAGGAGTTGCTTTATATGCCTCCTTGTCATTACTAGTGACTTGCCTTGGCGCCTTCTTATAATTTCAACTGGTCCCATCAACGGCCACACTTTCTTTGAGCTTGTATGCCATGAACTTGACATGCTTTTCCTTGGGGACATAAGTCATGTCAAAAAACTTATCTACTTCATGGACCCAGTCCAAGAAGGACTCGATGTCAAGGTTCCCACTGAAAGGAAAAAAGTCTAGATCTTCATCCTATACTCGTTAAGACTTGGATCTCTTTCTCCTATCTAGGTTAGAGAAAGAAAATCCTTCTCCCATGTTGGGATTAGGATTCGCCATCCGCCTAGGTCCATTTGCCGTCCTTCCATCATAATCTTCATCTTCAAAATCGTCTTTGGGATAGAAAGTTTTGATGAGTTCTTCCTCATCAGTAAGATCTTCATAAGGAAGTTGTCGTAGAGGACGTCTTGGTGATGGTGATGATTGCTGTGGTTGTTGACACGGGGGTGGTCATTGAAAAGGAAATTGTTGTGTTGGAGGTTATGGATGAGGATTACCTGTTGGTAGTGGAGGCAGTGGAGAGACTGTTCGATGAATATTCACGCCCGCTTCGGTACGCATCGTCGGTTAGGCTTTGATTATTGAATTTGAAAGATAGCCTCTCGATTTCTTGGACTATACTGTTCATAGTCGATTCAAAAATGTCAAGTCTCCCTTCAACAGCGTCTACTCTCGTGGAGAGGCTGGACTGTTCATCATTATCTATGGCCATTGTTAGAAAGTATGCCAAAGCTCTAATACCACTTGATGTAAATAAGGAAGCGCAAAAGACGCGCGACGCGGTTAGATATCATACTAGCGCTGAGAACCCTGGAGAAGTCTTCAGATAAGGGATAATTACTCGAATCACGAGCAAGCGACCCGAATCTACGAGCCAAAAAGAACAACTTGAATCCACGAGTAATTTGAGAGTAAAAACTCAATTGTATTAATCAAAGTTGGATGAAAAAAAAAACCTAGGATACAATGACCTTATATAGGCAAATAAAAAAAGATACTTCTCTAATTAGGAAATAAAAATAAAGTAGAAATAAAACAAACTGAAATCCAAAATGGACCTAGAAAACAACTCCTAAACCAACTAGAAAACTCTGATACGCAATTGGCCTGTCGACAGGTAAAGGTGTTGTTAATAGGACTGTAATTCTCTGACTTTCTGTCAAATCATATCGACAGTTGATAGATATTGTTGACAATACTGTAAACTTTTGAGTTTCTGTAAAATCCCGTTGACAAGTGAATAGAGTTGTCGACAGGTAACTTAATTCTGCAGTTCTCATCTCAATCTCCTACATCACGAAGTCTCTCCTCAGGGAAAAGCACTGCCTCCGAGAAAATAGAGCTCCTCCGGGGAGAGCCTCCGACCGTCGCCCTGTCCTTTCCTTCCTCCACTTGTACTGACGCCCACGAGCCCCGCGCTATAGCTCCTATCCCCTTCTCCTTGTATTTCCGATTTATTTCACGATTGTGGGCCATCGGTATCATCGGTCATAGGGCTTCTGCTCAAGCCAAAAAAAAAAAAAATCTGATCAGTCGCCGGGCGAGGAGACTTAGGGTTATGGACATCTGATGCCATCTTAAGTAGTTGAACCATCAGACACGCCAATTTGATCGGTAGTTAAAATGTTCAGCTAATGAATTGCAATTACATTATAACCGTAACTCTCTTATAACCAAGAATAATCACAACATCTGCAAAATAGTGAACGATTATAATACTAATGTCCACTAATTCTAGGACAACTAAGATGATTCAAAACTTATACTTCAAATCTAATAACTCATTCCACTAACTAGATTCACTATTTTGCGGGATCAGAAGTCCCGATCAAATGAAGCAAAATTGTTGATTACAGACCTGAATTAAATCCTCCTCGTGGTAAATTGAGTTGTTTTGTCTGATTATACAGTTCAAGTCCCCACTTTTTGGGTGCAAATCACGACTCACGACTTGTTTTGTGGTCGGTTTATTCCTTTGGGCCCATGGAAAGCCAAAAATAGATATTATATTGTTCCACATAACACAGAAAGTATAGGCCTCAGTTCTCATCTTTTGCCACGCGGTGAGACTCGGCTGCCGTCGCCTCCGACTACTCTTGGGTTCATCACGTGTATAAAAAGTTTAAAAAAATTGCACATTTGGCGTAGCGAGCGATCGGCCTCGCCGACAAAATAAACACGGTCGGTGCTCGTCAGCACATGCTCCGGAGCTCAACCCGGGATGCTCGCTTCTCACGAGGCTCTCCAGTCCTCCCATCATGCAAATCCTCCTCTATTACAACCCACATTGTACCCTGTTTCGATGAGTTTAATTATCAAGTAATCGAAGGCCCCTCTTCTAATTAAATTTATATAACCACGTACAGGTTGGAATCACTCAATCACTCAACATAATTATTAAGCCCGTGAAGCTTCGCAAAACACAGCGCGAGCATCGCGGCTCTCGCACGGAGAGTTGTTCATCTTCTTCGTGTACTGCAGAGATTCTAAATTAATCAAGTTTTGAGCTTTGCATGCAATGCAACGTGCAGCGTGAGACATGAAAGCCTGGACTGTTGATTTGTGCATCCCCATATGATAATACGGCAGCGAGTGTAGTTTCTAGTTTTGGGCCCGGGTTGGTCGCCGTAGGGCCCGGACCCAAGAGCATCTCCTTGGTCGGTGAGTTATTTATGTGGGTCCAATCTATTGGCGATCATAACAACGTTTTCTTGCAAGAATTACTACATAAAAAAAAATGAAACAACTAATATCTTACGCCATCATAAGATTTTGGACATTAGTTAGGGGTTGTTTGGATTCAAGGTCGGGGCTGTTTGGTGAGGGGGTGAAAGTGAATAAGTGAGGAAGTAGTAATAGTTCCTTTAGGAACTTGGAAATTGATGAGTGAGTTTTTCAGTATTTGAATGTTGTTGGGAAGTGTGCTTTAGAAAATGTTATGTGTTTTCAGGTGTTTAGATAGTAATGTGAAAGTAAAATGACCGCAAAATAATATTAAAATAAAAATTAATTAAGAAACATAAGAATTAAAATGTAATTAGAATATAAGTGAGATTTACATGAGCACAAAATTAACTGCTTTCAGTTACAACTTATTACAAATGAGATTTACACGACGACAAAATTAACTTTAACACCCTAGAAGTGAAGAAGTAATTGTGTAAAAGAAAAGGAAAAAGAGAAAAAGGGATTTTCTCATTTTTCTTTTCCAGTGTTTGGATAGATAGGGAAGTGAGCAATTATACTTCCTCCTTTCCTTACTTCCGCCCACTTATTTGCAACCAAACACGTCACAGTGGACAAAAGTGAGGAAGTGAGAAGTAGATTTTTTTTTTTTTTGTGGAGAAAAATGAGAGTTTATGTGTATCTTTTCTAGTATTTGACTAGTAGTTGGAAAGTGAAAGTGAAAAAGAATATTGTGTTTTCTAGTATTTAGTTAGAAATGTGAAAGTGGAAGTAGAAAGGTGGACCACAATATTGATAGTGAAATAATATTAAAATAAAAATTAATTATGAAAAAAAATTGGACTGTAATTAGAATACAAGTAAGATTTAAATGGCCACAAAATTAACTATTTTGAGTTACAACTTATTACAAATGAGATCTAAACTAAAAATAAAGCTAAACCGAAGTTTTCTTATAGATCTTCTTCTCCAAGACGACTGGATCCAAGCTTGATCTAAATGAGCTTGACTCAGAGTACTAGTTGTGATCTTGAAGTGGGAGCTCTTGAATCAACACGTGCTAGTTACAAAACTTGACTATGATCCTTTGTTGAAGCTAAACACCGACTAAGATCTTAATCAATATCTGAAACTATATAAACACAAGATCATTAGTAACTTAAATTCATAAGTTAGTCATCATCAAAACTAAGGTGAAGGGTCTTTCAGCTAACAAACTCCCCTTTTTTGATGATGACTAACTGACGTCAAACATGTGACATGAAAGTCTAATTCTGTACTAGTGTCAAAGTGTTATGTCATCACGTTCAGATCCAACGGCCCAGATTCAAACTATGTTCAAATTGGAAGATAGCATTCAAAACTCTGTTTATTCAAAACTCCATAAACAGCATAAAGGCCAGAGGGCACTGACATCAAGCTTTGCGCAAAACTTGCTTGCTTGTTTGTTAGTTGAAGGAAGGGAAGAGAAGAGAACAAAATCAAGAATGGCTTCATCCACGATGGTTTCCTCAGCTGCGACCGTAGTTTCACGCGCCAGTCCGTCTCAATTGTGCATGGTTGCACCGTTCACTGGGCACAAGTTGAGCTCGGCCTTCACAGTTACATGCAAGGCCAAATGCCGAGCTCTCTAAGCTCCCAAGCAATGGATGAAGAGTGTAAGTGGCTGCATTTTGCAGCCATTTTTGAAGAACATTCTATAGAATATTTTAAAATGGTGGGGTAGAACTCCAACCACACCCCTCCATTTTTAGGACTCCATTTCAATTAATTTTTCTTACTTATTTTTGTTTGTTTGTAAAAAATTATAAAATTAATTTAATAATACAATATATAATGTAATTAACATAATTAATATTATTATTACTTACTATAAATTAGACATTTAGAATAAAATAAATATACATCAATATTATTCAATATTCGTCTCATTTTGAAGGCATCGACGAGACCTTTCATTGTTGTAATTTTCGTAAAAAATTAATCAATAGATTTAAATTTGTATTAATTTTAAGTAACTAGTATATTAATTTTAAAAGATACAAGTGGAATAAATTAAAAGATGTATGTTATTAAAAGGGTAAATTAAAAATAAAAGTTGATGAATAGTGATTTGGAGGCCCCTCTATTTTTGGAGGAAAGCCTCCAAATTTGCAGCCATTGGGAGGCTGCCTCCAAATTGGAGCCCCAAATAGAGCTCGATTGGAGTATCTTAATCTTCTTACCAGTCTGTTTTTCCATCATATTCTTCCACTTCACCAACATATGTAAGGCCTCAAATCTTTATCTCATAGGGTATACCCAACATCGCCTAGATATATCGTTAATAACAAGACAAAGTGCTAATGGCCTCCAAGCGATGCAGTCATGGTAGAACCCTAAATACTAATGTGGACACAATCAAGAAGACCTACCAAGCGGTGAGTTGTGGTGCTGAATTTTACCATCATTGTCTTGTCCAGAACTCCGTGTCCACCCAATTCCAAATTACAGGTAGACACACCTTCCTCTGATCCCTACTTAGCAATGCTTGCAAAGATTTTTCTCCTGTATGTCCGAGTCTAATCTGCCATAATTTGGTAGAGTTGTCTTTCAAATATTTTGAAACTTTTAAATTTTCTGTAACTGCACTACCCTTCAAATAGTACAAGTTGTTCCATCGAACACCATTCTTACCAATGAGCCACTAGACATCATGATAACGCCTTCTCCAAGAGTCCCTTTAGGCCATACGCTTTCAAAGTTTTGACCACTCAAATTCTTCTGCAACTGAGGTAAACACCTCACATCTTTCAGCTCTCATATCATCTCATCAAACAACTTGATGCGTACTATACCAATTCCTTCAATCTGGCATGTGTATAAAAATACACCTAGAGGGAAGGTGAATAGGTGTAGTACTAATCTAATGATAATAATGCAGAATTTAAAACTAAATGTTAAACACACAAAGTATAATCAAGAGTGAGTTCAAATTCTCCGTGAAGGGCTCTAAAATTGCTCCTCACGATTCCTCTAAATAAGAGTTGAGGTGCTTCAATAACTCTCTTGATTAAACACAAATGTGGGCACACAAATAATATCAAATATATATAAGAATGAGCAATATTAACAATGCAATATATAAAAAGTAGAAAGTTGAGAGATAGAAGAGTAAACGCAAACACAAGGATATATTTCGAGGTTCGAGTCACTGCTTTACGTCGTCACCTTTACAGAGAAGGATTTTCACTATGTCCACACAGGACCTTCCACAAAGGGACCTCCACTGAGGAATTACAACTTACACAAAGGAGTACACAACTCTAACTTTCAAACACCTCTACATAAGAGGGTAGGCACTAAGCCAAGTACAAAGTAAGAAAAGTTTACAACTTGGTAATCCAATGATCACAAACAACACTTGGTGATTTTGAAAGATCACAAACAAAAACCTCTCACAATACAAGATCCTACATGATAGATTTGTAATGAAAAGCTCAAGCATGTGAGAAAATCAAAGTGTTTGGAAAAGAAACAATAACGAAAATACTTGAAAAAAATTTCTATCTATGAAATTGAAGAACAAAACTAAAATTCTCAAAGCTTATTTTTCTTTGATTTTTCAAAAACTTTGAAACAAATAAAGATAAGAGTTTTGACACAAAAACTTTTTTGAAAATTTTGTTAAAAACACTTGAGAAGATGGAAAAAATTGCTCTTGAAAATCTTATTCAAAACTGGCCTCAAGGACTCTAATTTATAAGAGATCCAAAATATAGCCATTGGGGTTCATAACCAGGTCAGAATGGCCTATCGGTCGACCGACTAATGATCAGATTTCTGACCGTTGGGGTTGCCGATCGACCGCTCGGTCAACCGCCCCCAAGAGTAAGCCTATCGATTGACCGCTCGGTTGACTGTGACAAAAACCAGGGAGCCTCCTCTCTGGGTCGATCGACTGCTCGGTCGATCAGGGCCAAATCCAGAGAGCAAGTCTTCTGGATCGGTCGACCGAACGGTCGACTGCTAAAGCCTGTGCACTTCTGCTCACATCGATCGACCGAACTTGGCTTTGGTCGACCGGTCGGTCGATTGTTAGTAGCTCAAAACCAAGGTTTATAGGATTGAAAATTTGTTCTTGAAAATACCGATAAATTCTCATAAAATCTTATAAAATGCACAAAATAAGTTCATGTAAATTCTTTGAAGTACAAATATGTGTGATAAAAATTCAACACATATTAAAATATATTTTAAACTATTTTTGAGGTAAAGAAATTAAGACTTAAACTAAAAACCGTATTTTTCAAAAACTTAGATTTTGAAATAGAAATTCGTTTTCTCCAAAACTTGTGTAAATACAAAATAAGATATTGAAACACATTTGAAGCATAGTGTGTATGGATAGAATTCAATGCACATATAAATGATATATCTTTGTTTTGATAATAAATCCCAAACTATGTTTTGATAAAAACCAAACTTTATACAGATGAAATAGATACATCAAAACAGACTTTTCTAAACATATGAAGCATAAATGTATATGGATGAAATTCAAAATACATTAAACCATGTAAACTTATTTTGATGAACTCCTTTCATGAAACCATATATGTATTCTTGAAAATTCAAAATTGTTAAATCGAAATAAAAAACTATTGAACTTGTGTGTGTATACCTAAACATATCAAAACTTAACTATCCTTACACAACATCTAAACTAAAAATAAAGCTAAACCGAAGTTTTCTTATAGATCTTCTTCTCCAAGACGACTGGATCCAAGCTTGATTTAAATGAGCTTGACTCAGTACTAGATGTGATCTTGAAGTGTGAGCTCTTGAATCAACACGTGCTAGTTACAAAACTTGACTATGATCCTTTGTTGAAGCTAAACACCGACTAAGATCTTAATCAATATCTGAAACTATATAAACACAAGATCATTAGTAACTTAAATTCATAAGTTAGTCATCATCAAAACTAAGGTGAAGGCACACAAGGCATGGTCGCCCAACCAACCGCCCTTAGATGGTAGGAGTTTTCAAAAAAAAATAATATTTTAACATTGTTTGAAAATACTACCATTTGAAGAATACGAAACTAGTTTTAAAATAATTTTAAAAACTAGTACGAAAATTTTCAAGTAAGGAATAAAAAATAAATATATATCCTATGAAAATATGCTAAATACACAATAATTTGACACTCAAAGAGTTATGGAGCACATTAATTTTCATGAATCCAAATCATTAGTAAACACAAAATATAGAGTGTATAAGAATCATGTAAGAAACATATACATGAAAATAAATCAATGAAGCTCAAACAGAACAAAAGAAATTTCTTTTTTTATAAACATGAAACCATAAAACACGAAAAATTCTATTTTTATCAAAAACTAAACAAACTTAACGGCATATGTATATTTTGTCAAAACTAAATCATACATATTTATCTTAAATATGAATTGAGTCTTAAAAAAATACATGGCATATAAAGCAAGTGACTCAAGGATAGAACATGTATAACAAGTAGATTTAACAAAATTTACATATGCATGAAGTTAAACAAAAAACATGTACAAAATAAGAAATAAAAATGAAAATACAAGAATAATCAAAACTAGGTTATACGAATACATGTAATGAGTACAAATGAGCAATATACCACTCAAACATAATAATCAAGTGTAGCTCACTAATTATACAAGTATATTCATAAGTTCTAATGAAAATTACATATAAACATGTAATCAAAACATGAAGTGCATAAAACATCAAAACATGGTAGTGAAATCATTAGGTAAATGCAAATATTATTAGAGTAAGGATATGTATATATATAGCTAAACAAAAGTGAGAACACATAAATATGAGTCAATATGAATATGGGTGTATCTCAAACACTATATATTTATATCACAAGTCTAATAAATATTGCATTTAAGCCTAATGAACATGAAAATCAAGACATGCTAAAAATCATTAATAAGAAAGCATGTAAATAAAAATAAGGTGTTAGAGATAGTTACCAAACCTAATTGAACTAGTCTCTTGCTCTCTAAAAACATGGTGGTCTTCTCACTAAACCTTCTTGATAGTGATGCATCCAATGTTGTATCCATTTGGCTCAAACGCATTCACCACCAAGGCACCAATACTCTCACGTCTTATGAGAGCCCTCACCTACATCAAATAAAATAGGGATGAATTTTGGTACCCAAACTTTCTTGGTCCATGAAGGTTAGCACTTTCCTAACCCAAACATTTTTCTTACAAAATTCAAAGTATTTAATCTATCATAAGAAAATTTTGCAAGGTGACCTTTGTGACCACAATGTGTACAAGTATATACTCTAGCATACATAGCGTCATGTGTGTGAGCATGAGAAGCATCTATATACCGTGAATGGTGTGCATGCATATATGGAGCATGTTTTTTACAAAACTTGGATTCTAATCTCTTGTGGTTCATGGCACATTGGTTCAAAGTGGAGCCCAAACAATTAACATTCTTCTTTGAAACACACACACACACACACACACACACACACATATATACATACTTATACACACACACACACACCACACCACATATATATGTATGTGTATATATATATATATCATTATCAATAGTAGAAGAAGATGTGGTGCAATCACGAGAAACAAAAAAATTTTCACAAGAAGATGAAGCTGTAGTAGCATGGCAAACATGAGAATCTAAATCATTTTTCAAAGAAACTTTTCCATTGAAACACAATCAATTTCTAGAAAATCAAAAAAAAAAATTATTTTTCAAAGAATCATTTTCTTTTAAAATAAAATTATGTTTTGAGGAAAAACACCACTCTTCTTCAAAACATAATCAAAATTATTTTTATTTTTCAAAATTTAATTTTCTTTTAAAACAATATCAAATTGAGTTTTCAATGAACCCCTTTCATTTGAAACCTCAACTTTCTCCTTCAAAACAAAATCAAGCTTTAATAACAAATTTGCATTTTCTTTCTTTAAATCCAAATTTTCTTTTTCAAAAGTTTATATTTGAAAAGCAAGTTTTCACAAAATTTGAAAAGCTCTTCATTTAAAGCATGAAAATCTATACTATTATCATGATCATTGGAAGAGATAGCACTATCATCTAAATGAGTGTCTGAAATTATCTCAAGGGAATCATTCCCTTGGACCATGACGCAAGCTGGTCAAGCTCATCTCTACTTGGTTCTCTCTCCAAAATATACGAAGCTTGTTTCTTGAGAGAGGTCAATGTGTTTCACACTATAAAATAGAATCACAATGAGAAATCATAGATAAATAAACTTTATTAAGTGATTGCCTAAGTGCAGTCAATGCTTGTGCGTTAGCCTCTATATGCTTGCCATTACTAATATAAGAGTTTTTAGTTATGCCTAGATAACTTGCAATCCTAAGGTTTTTAAATATGAACTCATTTTAAATTTTCATATATCAATGTTAGAAATATCGTACATGGATGGAGGAAGAAAATCCATGAGTGTATACAAAAATGTGTGCAAAGTAACAAATAAATTAGCAAATGAGATGTAACACTCCGGATTATTAAACTCCAATTTAATAATATAAATCTTAAGTTATTAAGTTAATTGAGTGTGTAATAAATTTTAGTAATTCTGAGAATGTTAAGTGGTATGTATGAATATACCTATATCATAGTTATTATGTAACTAGAACTTCAATGTGTAGATATACTAATATTATGTTTGAAATATATGTATTTACCAAGAAAACACAACCATGAAAAGTTCATTATTTTTTTTTTAAGTGGAGGGAGTAGGCATGCATGGGAGGGGAGATCAAGGACCTAAATCTTCTTATTTTAGGGGATTGGACACATGATAAAAAGGGGATGACAAACTTGTAAATTATGGGAGTATGAATATTAAAAAGTCCAAATAGAATTCATCTCTTCATTCTCTTCCTAGAGAAGATTCCTCTATGGCAAAAACCCTAAAAACCTAAGATCCAACCTCCTCTGTATTCCTCACTCTCTCTATTTTTTCTCCCCTTCTTTTTCTTCTCTTCTCCTCCTCCCTCTCTCCCCTGGATCTGGATCCATGCACGCAACCAGGCGGCGGCAAGCCAAGGCGGCCAGTCAGAGTTCGGAGCTGGTGAGTGAGTTTCTTCCTTCTTGTTCTCATTTCTCAAATCTTTATATTTTGTGATTCATAGATCTTGATCTCTTGGTTTTGAGTGGACTTTTTCTTGATTTATTCATCTTAATTTTCTTTGAAATTTCATAACTTATTAAAGTATGTAGTGGTCTAATTTTGATCTTGAGATTAATGAGTTAATCCAATTACATGTAATTGATGGATATAAATGTTGTATTGTAGGGTATATCATGTGGTGAGGGAGTATAAAAATTTTCAGATTTGGATTTAAATCTCAAACCATGAAATTTCAATCTCATATCTTACATAGATGGCGATGAAATTTTAATTTGAGTGATAGATGAAATATATTCTTGATGAACCTTGTTCCTTCTTAAATTGAATCCTATCCTTGAAATAATTATGGGTGAGATCAAGTTTATAAACCCTTCATAATCATTAATGTAGATTGAGATTCTTGGAGCCTCTTACACTTGTGATGGTGAGCTCTTGTCATTCTTCCATAATAACTATGAAACTAAATCAAAATCTGATTTTGTGTGATGTTAGTGAGATAAAAAGAAATTTTTATGATATGATTTAAACTATGAAGTTGAAGGTGGTTTAAAGAGGATAATGATAAATTAAGTTATATTAAGATTATGAATGTTCTTATGAAATTTGTTCATGATCAAAATCTTAAATACTTAAGTTCATAGCTTACTTATAATCTAATTAAGGTGAAAAGGTAAAGAGGGGTAGTTGAGAAATTCTTAATTCGAAGCACTTTTGAAATAATAGTACAAAGCTCTTAAAGTTTGTCAAGATCTAAAATCTGAAGCTTGGAGTTTCTTTCGTACGGGTATTGGGAATGAAATAGGTCATATAATATACCGTTAGAAAGAAAATCAAGTCTACTTTCTAACGACTCTTGCAGTGTCCTAATCAAAGGTCTGTGTTGGGAATTATCGCTGAAACATGACAAACTAGTCGAAGATACTGTGTTACAGAATTTTGAATATCTAAGAAGATTTTCTGTTTATTAGAGCTGTTCATGCAAATTAAGTTGGTCATGTAATATATCGTTAGAAAGAACAGTAAGTTACTTCCAATGAAAGTTTTCGTATCTTATTCTTATATCAAAAAGAGGAGTTATGATAAAAAAATCTTCGATTGTTAGGGAGGTCAGATCCGATAAAATTATATTTAGGATTGGATCTATGTGGAATTATTGAAATTTATATACATGCATGTTGTGCTGAGCCTAGGACTAAACACATTCTTCCAATAACGCATGTTATGAACGCGAGTATATCGTAATTATTTATTAAAGTACTGAACCTTTATAACAATGTCTCATTAACGTTGTTGCATATATACTTAGTGTGTTAATCATTATCCTCAAACTTAAATTAGCTCTTAGCCTTACTGATACTAGAAAATTTTGTGTTATAGACTCCAAAGGACATATTTCACCCTAGCACATAACCCTTTCTATGGCCTAGTAAACTGGACTATAAATAGAATATTTATTGGTAAATAGTCAGTGAAAGAATTATGAAACGCTGGAAGTTACTTGTGTATACTATAGTTCTATCAATTTCAACTAACTGATAATTGGACAAGTTATCAGTCAACACTAAATTATACTGACGATAGACTAATAGATGAGTGAACATGAAATTTATGATGAAATGTGAATATTATTTAACTAATAAAATATGCATGGACATTAGTTGAAAAGAAAGATTTTAGTGGTGTGATACAAAGATGGAAAATCAGAATGGTAGGTTCAGTAGTATCAAGATTGGTATTGGCAGAAATCCAAACAATTTTCGAGTTTAATTCAATCTATGAATAAGTGAGGATAATTTTTAGATATATAATAAATCTTAGTTGCGACCATACTAGTTGCACCGTATCAAAGAAATTTAAGTAATAACGGATTGTTAGGTCTTATTAAATTATATGTAAATCAAGAAAGTTATATTTCAATTAACAAGTATGTAAGAAATTTTCTCTTCTTCGTACTGTCTCAACTTATCTATTCGTCTAGCCAGGCTTTTTAAATAAGTAATACTTTTGCATGTAAATAGTATATGTCCTATAAAGTTACTAAATTTAAGACATACTTGAGATTATGACTTTCAGTTATATGTATTACATCTTATCAATTCTAATTAAATTTCTTTTCTTTTATTAGGTGTGATGTCTTGCAATACGTCATGGGTTAACAGTAATTGTGACGTTTCAAATTATTCTACTTTCTATGGATAAATTCAAAATCTATTTATAGCATCACATAGAAAGTACCATATTAGATATACACATATATAACTTTATAAGGAAAAAGAAAAGTTTCACCACCTTGATTGTTAAGAGAGTATTTATAGTGGTCGATTGGTATTTACACTAAACATGTGTAGGCTTGCGTGTATTAGACTCTGCTTCAATATTGAATTCATAGTTACCATAAAAGATATAGTAAGACAGGTTTAAAATTGAATACATCTTTCCTAATAAGTATTGCATTTAAATGAATCTATTCTGAATATTTTAACCACTCTCTCTCTTTGAACTCCAATTTAGAGAGTGGTTACGGATAAATTGACTGAAATAATATAAGTTTTCAAATTGATCTTATAATGAATTTTAGAGATATAATGTTGGGAATCCAAGTGATAATTGAGAGAACAGAAAACCATGAACAGTTGTTTCCTTTTGGCATAATGAGTGATATATAAAAAAAATAGTGTTGCATATATATGAATGGTAATACATGTCTAGTATAATAATTCATATGAGTATACATTGTTGTAAGCGTTTTCTCAAGAATTACCTTAATAATATATGAATTTGGATGATTAATAGATTGTTACTGTTAGTGATTGGTATAATTGTTGATGTATGATTACATGTAGTATGTTGCATAATCATAGAAAGTTTGATTATTGATTCTATGTGTATTGCCTGTGTGCATGATCTTGTACGTACATGTTAAGTATGTTTATTAATTGTGTTGTTGATCATATCCCGAATAAAAATTTATGGCATATGTATGGTACATATTTGAGAATTGGAGTGAAAGACCGGATAAGCTGAACTTGTTATAAATAAACTCAAAAATATATGAAAAAGATGTGTGTGTAACACTTTGTCTTGTATATAGTATTGCACGTACATGTTAGGTCTATTTATAAATTGCGAAGGAAGGGGCTGGTGGGAGCTGGTGGAAGGGGAAGATGGTATTGTTGTCATATATATATATATATATATTTCCAAGAAAGGGGCCAGCGGGAGCTGGTGGGTGTGAAGACGGAGAATGACATTGTGTGTTGTTATTTGAAGGAAGGGGCCAGCCGGAGCTAGTGAGTGTGAAGATGGGGAATGACATTGTGTGTTGTTATTTGAAGGAAGGGGCCGGAGCTAGTGAGTGTGAAGACGGGGAATAACATTGTGTATTGTTATTTGAAGAAAGGGGCGGGCGGGAGCCGGTGGGTGCGACGACGGGGTATGAGATGAGTCGTGTTTCATAAAGTAAAAATGTGCTTATTTATAATGAATAGTATTGTGTTCTTATTCTTGATGTAGGACTATAGAACTTCGCCTTATTATAAGAGATAATGAAATATTATATGATGTATAAAAGTGTACATGTTAATTCATGCATTACTTGAAGTGTGATGTGATATTGTAATATGGAAAGTATGATATGATTATATGTTATACAAGTATGCATTGTGATATATGTGACATCCGATTTATAAACTATATTTATGACTTAATTATAGTAATTGATGTATTATAGCGTGGAATCTAAGACACGTGAGCAACACACGCTATGTATACATAAGACGAGTTCAAACAACTAAAAGAAAAATTATTTTATATAACTCATAAATCTTATCACACGGAAAGATGAAAATCCAAGAAAGAAAATGGGAAGTTATGATCATGAGAGTGGGATCGTCCCTAAGATTTTAAGACCATGGGCTTGATTATTAAACCATGGGATGTTTTTGATTCTTTATGCCTTCTTACTCTTTCAGATTTCCCTTATTACTTAGATATTTATGTTCTCATTGACATGTTATCATTCTCTTATTTTTTTTTTCTAATCTACTCACTGAGCTGTCGAGCTCACTCCCCCTTAGACTGGTATATTGCAGGTTCCTTTGAGGCAGGGGTCTGGGTTATGCTGCACAGGGTTCGTGCTAAATCAATCTAAACTTTTTATAATCTTCATGTTGTACTTTTGTAACAATTGCGCTTGTAGATGATATATGTTAGTTATGGGATGGATGGATAAACTTGTATATATGTAGAAAACTGTTGCAGTAGAATTTTTTAGGTTGGCATTGAGATACTTTTATTAGGTTTTGATATCAAGGAGTGTATTATCAATGTGACGATCATGACAAGTTAAAATTTTATTATTTATGAATTTCTATGAATACCGAGAGGGGTACTCTCGAGCTTATGTTATGATTTTTCTCCATAAGTAGGCGATGTCAAATTGAAACATCTTCATGATTGCCTAAATAATTTTTTAATACAATTATATAATTTGATTGAGAATAAGTAGGCTGATGTTAGTCGAAATTATCGAATTTGTATTGGATATCATATCTGACCAGTATTTTCAAAGGAGGTGCTGCTGAAATTTTTAAGAATTAGGAAATGATTTTAATAATTGGTCAGTTTAAATGAATATTATGTTAACAGAGGATTTTAGAAAACTGGGACCGTTATTGTTGGTATTAGAGTGATATTAAATGAGAATAGACTTAGAATAATTATAGTAGAAGGAGAATTGGATTGGTGGGCTGATTGTTATGATTGATATGCATGGTTATGTTTTGTATGTATGTGAAAATGTTGTTTGATATGGTTGGTTTAAGGGTAGGAGTTCTTATGTGAATGACAAATCTCGAACACAAGATATTTGATTATTGCCTTATGTTTGGTTTATGATACTCACATGTCTTAATTCGGATGTACTCTTTGGGAGTGTGGGCCCTCAATATGAGCTGCTAGTGGTATGGGACACTGGAGTAAGAATGATTAAAATATCAAGTGATGTCAAGATTAATTTGAATCGTAAGGACATAGCATAGAATTGATCAAGAGATAATGTATCTTCGAGGTGAATAATCGAGAAAGATGTTGCATAAAAGAAAGATTTTGTGATATGCAGAAGGAATGCGAAGATTTTACTTACTTATTTTAGGAAGCAAGTTTCGAGGACGAAAATTTGTAGGGGGTAGAACTGTAACACCCTGGACTATTAACTCTGATTTAATAATATAAAACTTGAGTTATTAAGTTAATTGAGTGTGTAAATTTTAATAATTTGGGAATATTAAGTGGTATGTATGAATATACTTACATCATAGTTATTATGTAACTAGTACATCAATGTGTAGATATACTAGTATTATGTTTGAAATATATATATTTACTAAGAAACACAAACCATGAACAGTTTTCTATATTTTTATTTTAGTGGAGGGAGTAGGTGTGTATGGGAGGAGATTAAGGGCCTAGATCTTCTTATTTTGGGGGATTGGACACATGAATGAAAAGGGGATGACAAACTTGTAAACAATTGATTTCAATGTCGAAAATATAAGCATTCTCTAAAACAAAATATTTTTCTCCAAAAGAGTGGGAGTAAGATACTGATTGAAAATAAAGTCAAAAATTTTCTCCCCTTTAGAAATACCACAAAGCCAATGCATAAGCTTGTAAAAGATATCAATTAACATTTAGAACTAAATCAAACTTACCATAAAATAATTTTTGCTATAAAACATATATATATATATATATATATATATATATATATATATATATATATATATATAATATATATATATATATATAAACATTATTAATCTAGCATAAGAATCATATAAATATATGTTTGATTAATTTAAATACTAATAGAAATATGATGCATACATATATAAGAAAACATGAGTATACAAAAATGAAATATCATAAGAATCATGTATAACTCATAACATCCACCCTATCATGCAAATGTTTAAAAAAGTATATAAAGTGAGCATATAAGGTATGGTCACCCAATCAACCGCCCTTATAAAGTAAAAGCTTTCAAAAATAATGTTTTGAAAATAATATAGTATAGATTGAAAACTCTACCAATTGAAAAATAAAGAACTAGTTTTAAAGTAATTTTGAAAACTAGTACAAATCCTTCAAGGAAGGAACAAAACATATATATATATATATATATATGTATATATATATATATATATATATGTATATATATATATATATATATATATGTATATATATATATATATATGTATATATATATAATAATATGTATATATATATATATATATGTATATATATATATATGTATATATATATATATAATGTATATATATATATGTATATGTATATGTATATGTATATATATATGTATATGTATATGTATATATATATGTATATGTATATGTATATATATGTATATATATGTATATGTATATGTATATTATATATATATATATATATATATATATATATATATATATATATATATATATAATATATGTTTTTGCCCAGAGGCCTTCCACTCTAGTTTTGATGATGATTAACTCATGTAGTTATAGTTTACTAATAATCTTGTGATGTTTAGTTTCAAATACTTAACCAAGATATTAGTAGGTGATTAGCTTTAACAAAGGTGGTTTGGAGCTTTCACATGGTGATTCAAGAGCCCGAGCGTCAAAGATCATATCTAGCACTCGTTGGAGTCAAGTCGGTGGATCACGTTTGGATCGAGTCGACTTGGAGACGGCGCTCTACAAGAAGACCTCGGTACATTGTTTAGTTATAGTTTAGATCCATTGTTAAAGATAAGATAGTATGATATGCTCAAGTTCACAACACACACACTTGTTTAAGTTTCATGTTTATTGGTTTTTCGGTTTTTGGTTTAACCGATCTTGGTTTTCATGAATAGATAGAATCAAAACAAGTTTATATGATTTAATGTATATTAGATTTGTTCTATATACATGTATGCTTCATATTCTTAGAAAAGCTTATTTTGATAACGTATTCACGTATTGGAGTTTTTGTATTTTAACAAAACGTATTTAAGATTTTTTTGTCAAAAACATTGATATATATATATCTTTCATGTATATTGGATTATATCCATATACAACATGCTTCAAGTTGTTTCAATATCATGTTTTTGTATTTGGATGAGTTTTGGACAAACCGATTTTTCATTTCAAAAAAAAATCCAAGTTTTGGAAAATACGGATTTTGGTTTTCAGGAAATTTTTAAGTTACAAAAATGGTTCAAATAGTTTGAAATATGTGTTGAATTTTTTTCACACATGTTTGCATATCAAAGATAATACAAGAAACTATTTTTGTGGATTTTTAGAAATTTTATGAGATTTATTTGATAAATAAAAACTCAAGTTTTAAATCCCTTAACCAGTTCTGCCAGGCTCTGGCGGTCGACCGGACCGGTCGACCGACGTGCACAAGACGTGCACGCAGCCAGCCCCTTGGGCCGGTCGACCGAGCGGTCGACCAACTGAAGTCAACCCACTCTTGGGTTGGCCCGGTCGACCAGGCGGTCAACCGGCCAGAGAGCCGTTGCTCTCTGGTTTTGGGCGCGGTCGACCGGGCGGTCGACCGACAGGCCCACGGTCAACCGTGGGCCGGTCGATCGGCCGGTCGACCGGAAGGCCAATCTGGGCCTTGTCAGCTGCCAACGGAGCTGATTTTGTAATGGGCTATATATACCCCATTCAGAGTTGTTTCAAAAACAAGAATTTTTAGAGCAAAAATTTCCTACTTCTCCAGTGTTTAAACAGAAAGTTTTTCAAAGATTTTTGGGTTCAAAAGATCAATCTTTATTTGTTTTTAAAGGTTGAAAAAACTAAAGAAAAAATAGATTTGAGATATTTGCTTTGTTCTTCATTTCTATCAAATACTAAGTTGTTTTTCTCAAAGTATTTTTCTTTGTGTTTTTGTTTCCAAACTCTTTATTTTCACACTTGAGCTTATCTACTATCCTATCTATTAGGATCTTTGTTTTTGTGGGAAAAGAAGTTGTTTGTTGGTTTCTTTTGATCACCAAGTTGTAAACCCTCCTACTGTGTTATCCCTCTTGTGTAGAGGTTGATTTTTGGAGGGTGGCTTTGTGCCCTATCCCTCTAGTGAGAGGTTGATTGGTTGTTTTGGCTTTGTGCCCATTCCTCAAGTGTGAGGTGATTGTGTTTTGAGTGGCTTGTGGCCTAACCTTCTAAGTATAGAGGTTGTGTTATAATTGAGAGATGAGTTGTGTACTCCGGTTATTGTATTGTTCCAAATCCTCAGTGGAGGTTCCTTGTGTGGGAGAAGTCCTGTGTGGACAAGTTAGTGGAAATCCTTCTGTGTGAAGGCGGGGACGTAGAGCTGCTGTGCTCGAACCTCGAAACATATCCGTGTGTTAGCGATTGATCCACTTTCTCTAACTTCTATTACTTTGTGCATTGATTCTCATATTGCCATATCATTTACATCTTTGTGTTGTTTGTGTGTGTCTCACTTGTGTTTAACCACGAGAGCTTCATATAGCACCTCAACTCTTATTCAAAGGAATCAAGAGGAGTTAGTCCAGAGCCCTTCACCGGGAATTCGGCTACACTCGTTGGTTACACTAAGTTGTTGCAATTTAGTTTTTAATTTTCGCATTTTATTCATTAGATTAGCCGTATACACCCTATTCACCCCCCTCTAGGTGTACTACAATATATAGATATATATATATATATATATCCAATGAAAACATGCTAAATATACCATAACTGACACTCCAAATTTATAAGCACATAAATGCTCATGAATTCAAAATCATGATTAAACAAAAGATATATCGAGTGCACAAAGATCAGGTAAGAAACATATACATATGGATAAAGCAATGAAGCTCATTTCATAAAGAATAATATGTGACAAATTTCTTTATAATTATGAAAAACCATAAAATATGAAATTTTAATTTTCATCAAAAACTAAACAAACTTCAAGACATATGTATAATTTTGTCAAAATTAAGCATACATATTTATCCAAACATGAATTGAGTCCATAAAAAGAGTACATGACATAGAAAGTAAGTGACTCAAGGTGATGTAAAACATGTATATCAAGTAGTTTTGACATAAATTTACACATACATGAAGTAAAATATTTTATGAAAACATGTACATAAGTGATGTAAAAACAAATAAAGGAGTACAAGTATAAATGCAAGAATCATCAAAACTGGGTCATACAAGTATATGTAATGAGCACACAAGAACAATATAGTATGTAAACATAATAATCAAGTGTAACTCACTAATTTTATAAGTAATTATCAAACGTTTTAATAAAATTGCATCTAAACATGGTAATCAAAACATGAAGTATAAAAAACACCAAAACGTGATTGTGAATTATTAGTGTAAATGCAAGTGTTATTAGAATTAGGATAGAGACAATAGCTAAATTATAGTGAGAAACACATAGTATGAATCAATATAATCATAGGTGTATCTCAAATACTATATATGTATATCATAAATTCTAATAAATATTACATTTAATCATAATGAGCATTGAAACAATGACTGTTGGACACGGAAAAGAAGGAGGTGTAAAATTTCCTTGAATCAGATGAAAAATTACAACAGACTAATCTTCCGGTTACAAGGGAGGGAGGATGTTGAAGCTTGAATCCCCCCTTTGTTTAGTGCTGGGTTCTTCGTGTGGCGGTGGAGAGTGAATCTTGTTCTCCGTTGACCAGATGACCGTCTGGACCGTCAAGGGATCTTCTCCTTGGCAGGTAGAAGGAGTAACTCAGCCCCGTCTACCAAAACTCTAAAAGAGAAGGTAGGCGAAGAGCAACTTGTACGCAGCAAGTTAGCTTGAAGAGTCGAGCTCTCTCTCTCTCTGTATGTGTCGCGCCTGTTGATATCTCTCGGTCTCTTTATGTCTATTGATGCCCTTCGATTTCTTCTGATGCTCTCCCCCCTCCATAGCAACTGGGCTATTTATATAGGCTGTAGGGGGTGAACGTGTCCCCTAAAAATACTCCACGATGAGAGCCAACTTCCCCGCTACATGGGCGGTGAATGGCGCCATAATCGGGGTGGTTGTAACCGAGACGCGGGTCTGGACCCTAGCGCCTTGAGGTTGAGACGCGGGTTTGGACCCTCGCGTCTTGAGGTTGAGACGCGGGTTTGGACCCTCGCGTCTTGAGGTTGAGACGCGGGTTTTGAGCCTACGCGCCTTGGTTCTGAGACGCGGGTTCGGACCCTCGCGTCTTGAGGCTGAGATGCGGGTGTCGGGCCCACGTGCCTTAATGCTGAGACGCGGGTTTGGACTCTCGCGTCTTGATTGTCACATTTAGCCTTGCGTCTGGATCTTGGATATCTGCGTTTTGGTGGCTTGTCTTGGTGATTTTTAGACAGCCTACAGAACCCCCTCCAAAGTTTTCGATATTCCGTAGTTAACTGGGACGGATTTCGAAATACTTTGGATTCTAGCTGCATTTGCCTTCATGACTAGACTGTTAATGCTCCAGGTTTGATCTATTCTGGAGTTGGTCTTCGTGAGTGTACTGTTGAACTCTTTGAAGCCACCGGAGTTGATCATGTTGAGTGTCTAGATACACAGTCTAAACCTCCCCGTTTGCTTTTAAGTCTGTCACGGGTGCGCTTTAAGCCAGGAGTGGTTGGTCTTCTGCTTGTGCCAGTGTACTGTTGAACTGATTCGCAGAAGCAGGGACTGAACGCGGGTTCCTTTTTGAAAAGCAGAGATGAGACTGCTTTAAAGACGCGACTTCTCTGCGAGACGCGACCTTTTGGCAATGGAAACGCGACTGATCTTCATAAGGCAGACGCGATGTTCAGCTGAAGACGCGAACTTCGGAGAGACGCATCTTTTGAATATAGACGCGATTGTCTGGGCGCATTTATGGCGATGCTGACGGGGCATATCCATCGAAGAGACATGGCCGTCGGGTGCGAGTCCGTGCCACGTCATGTTTGCGCTGCCAGTTGGCCTGGGGAGCCGACGGGATTTCACCTTTTGGCGCGCAGATTTCCTGGCTCATTAAATGATCCGTGCCACGTGTCGAGCGACGATTCGCTGCAGAGTCGTGGCGCATGATCTTCTCTGTGCGTTAAAGTGATTTTGTTCCACGCGTCGAACAGAGATTCGCCGCAGAATTCATCGGGCCATACGCTGCGTATCTTCGTGAATCCTTGTGCCTATAAAAGGCCACAGTTGGGAAGATTCCTCTTCTTCTCCGAACGCACTCGCTGATAAAATTAAGAAGAGAATTTCCCCTTCTGTTCATCTGTTTAACCTCGGATTGAATTAGCAATGGCACCCAAGACCAAGCCGAGTGCTTCTTCTTCAAAGGCGACCGTCGCCGAGGCCCGGAGGGCAGCTCCTCCTCTGCGCAGGATGTTGTTCTCCAAGGTCTCCAAGGTAAAATGCCTTTTAGGCGTGAATTTCGCCTTTAAAGGAAGTTCAAAGAACCCTTAAGAACCCTTAACACACAAATTTAAATCGTGTTTGATTCCCAGACGCAGTCTTTGGGTTGATAACCGAGGCGCGGGTTTGATGACCCGGTGCCATTAGGTCCTGCCTTTTGGACCCTTCACTTAGAATATTTCTAATTGTGAAGGGTTTAAACGCGGACTTTGATCCTTGCGTTCTGCAACATCAGGTGCTGGTTCTTACGGTCTGGCGCCTGAGTCCAAGTACTTGAATCTCATAAGTCTTGGTTTGCAAAACGCGGATCTTGTAGGTTTGGACGCGGATTTGATAATTCCTGCGTCCAGTATCTCCTCTGCGTTTGGACGTGGATGCGCAGGTCTGGACGCGGGTTTGATAATTCGTGCGTCCAGTGTCTCTTCTGCGTTTGGACGTGGATGCGCAGGTCTGGACGCGGATTTGATAATTCCTGCGTCCAGTGTCTCTTCTGCGTTTGGACGTGGATGCGCAGGTCTGGACGCGGATTTGATAATTCGTGCGTCCAGTGTCTCTTCTGCGTCTGGGTTATGAACACTTAGCATTTTTTTCCTTACTTTTGATAAAGTATCTAACTAAGTGTCCTTTTCTTTTTGCAGCGCCACACCTTACTACTTCACTCGCCAAGACGCGCCACTTTGGACATGTAGGTGGTGCTGACCGGGACTTGACCTTTGTGCTACAAAGGACTGTCCCTGTGACTGCTGACCAGTCGCAGGCTCGTGAGGAGAGGCTCTCGAATGTTGACATGAGGACTCTTCGGGTGCTTATGACCGATGCAGCATTCACAACGGATGCTGGCATCAAGCTGGAGAAGCCTGCCTTCTTCTTCGGAGATCGTATCCACGATGGTGGCTATCGCGTGTATGACGGAACTTACAAATGGCTCCGTCAAATAAGGGGTGGAAGATTCTTTCTTCCGGACATGGAGAGGATGTTCCCGCTGTCCTATTTCCAGCACATGTCCGTCCCTCGGAAGATGGAATGGGACCTTTCTCGATATGTCCCTGAGATTACTCTCGGTGATTTGGGCTCCCATAAAGTACACCGTCATGATAGCCATGACAGGTCGGTTATCGGCCTTTTCCCTGGGTCGCGCAAGTCTGAGGTTCCGGCTGGAGAGATATCACAACTTGGCACTACCTTCCTCAACGCATTCATGGAAGCGGAGGGTGATTATCCGGTTGGGTTCCGTGCGCCCGGGTGGGTCCATTCCACGGAGAACTATTGGTGGGGTAGGATGGTCGGCTTTGTCCTTACCGAGCTCGGGGATCTGCTAAAGCGTGTGGGACTGTACTCGGCAGTCAGGGCCGTGCAGTGGGGGATCCCTCAAAGCTCTCAGAACTTTTTTGGGGTTCTAGAGCGTTATAATTCTTTGACGGGGACGTTCTTCACTCCGGTCGGGGAGATGGGCCTCGCTCTGCACGAGCTGCATGAAGTCTCAGGATTGGCAACAGGGGACATTCCCTATGAGGAATATGTCCCGACCACTGTGGAGCTTCACCTTTTGAAGGAGGAGTATCCCCTAATATATGAGACCTACTGGGAAGTGCTATGTCACTTCCACATTTGCGGCCAGATAACCAAATGGCGTCGCAGGGAGTCAAGCAACTGTCTTGGGCCAGTTACTTGTTCAACAACGTCAACACCAAAGACCATCTGATAACCCGATTGGCTCCCAGCTCCGATAGGGAGATTGAAGACAGGATCGACCAGGCTTCTGACAGTTTCTACACCACGGAGTCGAACGAGGACGGTTTCGACCCTGACTTGGTTTTTGAAAGCTTTCACCATCAAGCCCGGACCCCTATCTCCGATCGGGCGCTGTTGGCGGGCTTTCTGATGCTGTGGCTGAAGCGTTGTGTGGTGCCCACGCTGCCACATGAAGTTATTGTTGCTGACGTGGTGTACCCGGCGGTGCTCCTGGCTCATGGCAACCCCATAGCCCTTCTCCCGGCCGTGGTGGCTGGTATTCAGAGCGGGCTGCGGGCGCTAGCTAAGAATTTCTGCGAGCCACCGAAAACTGCAGACTCCGAGGGAAAGCTGTATGTTGACTCAGAGGGGAATCCGACGGTGAAGCGTCCCAACCCTCGGGTCGAGCTGCCTTACACGTACCTCATGGCTTGGTACGTGATGCATTGCCCTTCCTTGTTGACGGCGGTGCGTTGGAGGGAGAGTTCTGTCCCTTTTGTACAGCGGTTGGAGGGTTCGAACTGGCGTGATCCTTATATATATTACGTCCGGAAGTGCCTTTCAGACCCTGCGAACTACCAGCTCAATCGTCGCCTCCCCCAGATCCCTGGTGCATCTTTCGGGGATCTACTTATTGATTCTGCGGGCCCAGATGATTTCACGAGGTTATCCACGGGAGCCTTCTGGTGGTTGCTCAATATTCGGCCCGGATATGTGCTTTTCCGGCAAGGGACGTCATGCACCATTGAGCCGTACATGCCGAATCGCTTCGCTCGACAGTTCGGCTATGATCAGCTCTATGTCGGGAACCCCAATGCTCGACTCGCCTTCGAAGGGAACCTGTTCGAGGGTGCTCGGGCCTGGTACTACAGTGTGGCTGGAGGGACGGGAGCAACTTTCCGTCTACCTCTCGAGGGGCCCAAGTGCCATATGAGCCTCAGCTTCTGCACTTGGTACTCCCAAGCCATCCAGACACCAGACTTTTTTCTGGCGTCTTCATGCATCGAGAGCATCAATGCAAGTCTCGAGGCAAGGACAGAGTCCGGTAAACCGTCGAAACTCGTAGAACAGTACCTGAAGGCCCAGAAGGAGGTCGGGAGAAGAACGAGAAGGGAGCCACGAGCCACGGAGCCACGACCACCAAGGGCGGAGCCGCAAGCGACTAAGGCGGAGCCGCGAGCAACAAGGGCAGAGCCGCAAGCAACTAAGTCTCGACAGGCGGTGAGCAAGCGTCGTCAGGGCTCTACTTCTACTGCTGGGCCTGCCCGTAAGAAGGTGCGGAGAGACTTGGCGCCAGCAGTTTCTCTACCAGCGGCCATCCCTTCTGGTGTCAGGGAACTGTCGACAGCTGTGGTTCCACCGGCAGTTATCCCTTCTGATGTTGGGGAACTGAGGGAGGAGGATATAGCTGAAAAAGAAACTCCTCTAGTCCGTGTTCCCAGGTCGCTTAGCAGAGACCACGGGTCTGCGGAGGAAGGGGAGCTCGTTGATCGATCCACCGCCACTGACGAGGATGAGCAGCTAGAGGTCGACATCATGAGCGGAGGAGATGTCGATATTCCGAGGATTTTAGCTCATCCCGAGCCTTCTTCTACTCCTGAAAGAAGAGATGAGGCACAGCAGTCGGGGTCTCCTTGTGTCTTCATCTCCAGTCCTCGGGCAATTGATCCCAGTCCTACCACTGGGGTAATTGGAGGCAAGGCTCCGGTTGCAGAGCTTCCTCGCGTTGAGCTGTCTTCTTCCTCGTACTCAGGGGAAAGCGAGTTTGAAGACGAGATCGACTACGGTGATGAACCCACTCTTCCTGATCCGAGCAAGTTCTCCCATATCTCGGAGGAAGAAATGTACGGGGGGGAACCGTTGACGGCGCCATCACCGTTGGCGACAGTTGCTCCCATTGCAGGTACTTTCACCCAAGGGTTCGATATCTCTGGACCTCCCAGGTGGTAAGGAAGTTCTGATATTTTGAATGTTTCGCTTTTCACCTTTGTGGCTAATGTTGTGGTCATTTGTAGAGAGAACTAAGGGGGCTCAGGTGGAGAGTCCAATGATTGATATCCCTCCAGAAGGCCACACGGCTCAGGTCTCGGCTGAAGTTTCTGAGGAGGAGGTTCCTGCAGAGATAGCACCTCTGGAAACGCCCGAGGCTACTTCTGCTCTAGCCGTATCGGTGGTCAGCACAACTCTTGTGCGAGAAGATCCGCCTTATCCCGTGACAGAAAAGGGGTCGGGAAGCTTCCCAGGTGGTGACGATATGGGGGAACTGGCACGCCAGATGGTGCAACAATTCTTTGCTTCGATGGGATCATGTATTGATCTCATCTTACGTGGAAGCAGCTCCTTCAATTTTGCCCAGATGCTTCTCAGAAATCTGGCCGAGAACGTCGAATTAACCGGAGGCCCCTCACTTGCCCAGGCGTGTCTGCGGGTGGTGGAGCAACTGGGAGACGACCTGCACGAGCTAAAGTCTTTGGAAAATGCCAGCTCTTCTAGTGAGGCCCAGGCCACCCTAACCCGGCTCTTAGCTGCTCAAGAACAAGAGCGACAGGAGGCAGAGGCACAAATAGATGCAGAGATCCGCAGCCTCGAATATTCCCAGGCTGAATGTCAGAAACTAACTGACGATTCAAGGGAATCCGAGATTGTCATGCAGAGCACGGAGCACGTCATCATCAGTGCTCGGGACACCATTGCCAAGGCTCGGGACACCATTGCCAAGGCAGAAGCTGTGCTTGCGATCAATGAGAAGAAGCTTGTTACCATCAAAGAGGAGCTTGCGGAGCAACAGGCGGCTAAGGCGCGAGCTGAAGAGAGTCTGTCTCTACATTCTTCCAGGGTGGAATCTCTGCGAGCGCAGCTGGCTGCAAAACCCTTCCTATCTGAAGAGGAGCTACGGGTCCAAGCCATGATGGAGGCTGAGAAGGCACGTCAGATCAAGATGCATCATCTCAGGGAGCAAATCCGTTCCTTGGCGAACCAGGACATTTAGCCTTCTTTTCTTTTTTTTGTAAAGAAAAGGACACTCTATTTATCAGAGTGTTTGTATCCACTTTTGATATAAAAAGGACATTTTTTGTTCCATCTTCTTTGCTTAGCTGTGGATGAATCCAACTTCTTGATCACTGGCTGTGAATACTGAACTTAGGTAAGACTAAGTTCTTTCAATGAAACGCAGCATCGACTCGCGGCCTCTGTTCACAGGGAGACGCGGGTATCAGTTCAGAAGAACTTGGGCAGAACCAAGTTCTTTGGGCAAAACGCAGCGTCGATCCATAGGGAGACGCGGCCATGAGTTCAGAAGGACTTGGGCAGAACCAAGTTCTTTTGATGAGACGCAGCGTCAATCCATAAGGAGACGCGGCCATGAGTTCAGAAGAACTTGGGCAGAACCAAGTTCTTTTGATGAAACGCAGCGTCAATCCATAGGGAGACGCGGCCATGAGTTCAGAAGAACTTGGGCAGAACTAAGTTCTTTTGATGAAACGCAGCGTCAATCCATAGGGAGACGCGGCCATGAGTTCAGAAGACGCGGCATCCGTCTGTAGGGAGAGACGCGAATCTGCTTCGCTAGGAAAGACGTGGATCAAGCAGACGCGAGGGACGCAGCCTTGTGCATTTTCCATTAATCCCAAAATGGACTAAGTGTTCTCCTTTAAAAAGGACCCCGTTTGCTGAGGGGACGCGACTTTGCATCACGCGGACATTCCTCTAGGACGCGGGTGATCGTCATCCAATCTGGGGAGGGGACGCGAATTTTGGATACGGTTCTTCAGTCTGCGTCTTGGTGTAACCTCCCAGGCGTTACATACAGCCTGTCATAAAGATTTGATGTGATCTTCAAATCTCTATTGATGATCGGGAATGCAGATTTTCCGCTGTTTCCCGAAGCGGTTATCCACGCGTCGGCTTCTTATTGGTCTTGAGCGTTAATTCCCTTTAATGAGAAACCGATGCGGGTGGTTGGAGATTGGCGCCTGCGACGGTTTTCGAAGCGGCGTTACACGCGTCAGTCCCTTATTGGACCTTGACAATCGTGCGGTCATTAAGGCCGGCGGTTCAGATTAGGAGATCATTAATTGCAGTTATCGGGGGCTGCCTATAAATAGGGCGCACCCTCTCCCTTCAACCCAATCTTTGGACTGTTTTCTTTTTGAGAGCGAGCGCTCTGAGAACCTTCATCCTCTTCAGAGTATTGTCTCCATGGATGAGGATGGCTCTGTGGATGAAGATGACCCAGGGCTTGTATGCTCCTGTTTGGTCTCTTCGGGGCAGAGTGTCTCTCTGATCATCTTGCACGTCCGCGTTTGGACGCAGAGAGCCCGACTCTTGGTAGAGGCCTCTGTTGGTACGCCGTCCCGATTAGCCATGATATTTTAATCTACCACGGCCTGTACCTTGGCATCATCATTATCTGGACCCCCTCACGAAGTCTGTGTTGGTGCATTCCTTCTGGAATTTGCGCCACAGACTTGAACTTCTCTGGACGCGAGTGCAGGGGTCTTTGGTACTTGGCGCTGGCTTTGTTCACAAAGCTTGCGTTTTAAAGCCACTGTCTTGGCGCGTTTTATAGCCACTGCTTTGGACGAATTCCAAAAAGGTTTCAGACCCGAGCCTTGCAACTCTTGTTCACTCAATAAGGAGATGGCAACTTTCGGCGTCTGTGCCTTTTCGGCGTCTGTGCTTTCGACTTGGGCGCAGAATGAGACCGCGTTTTGATTCGCGTTTGTCTCTGCTGACGCAGCAGTTTGGCTCACTGCGTGGGTCATTCCCGCGTCTGCTTGGCTGACTGCGTGGATCATTCCCGCGTCTGCAGTCTGCATTTGTGACTTAGTTTTTCTCTGTTGAAACATACTAAGTTGCAGATTATTCTGATTCCTTTGTTTCATTCCTTGCAGGTAGACTTGCTGGTTTGCTGGGCCCTTGGAAGGATGCTTTGGCCGGCGAACTTGTTCGATGTTCACCTATAAGAGAGTATATTATGGTCCTCGTCACCTATAAGAGAGTATATTACGTCTCTGACGAGGACCCAACCCTCGCCAAGGTCTCTTCAGATCTGCTTCGCCATTCATGCCTGCTGGCAAGAGATGGTCAGGCTATGCATGACGGCGATGAGGGTTCCGGTGGTTGTGGTGGCGGACAAGATCCTCTTCCTCTCCCACTCCAGAAGTGACATCAAGGACAGTCTATGTCCGTTGGATGGCCTGCTAGGGAAAGAGACGCTCCTGAACGAAGGGTTGCAGGACTTTCTGTTGCCACCAGACCTCAAGAACACCATTGCTCTTAGCTTAGTCAGCTAGGGCGCTTTCGATGTTTACATCATGCATTGTGGTGTAACCAGCTTCTATTGTAGCCACAAAACATCGCACACTTGGAATCAGACGCGGCTTATAAGGAGTGAGTGCAACCTCTAAGAGAGAGAGAGAGGGACTTCTTTGTACTCCTTAATTGTAACACTCAATCTTATTGTATAAGAGAGCGTTTTTACTGTAACACTCCATCTTATTATATAAGAGAGCGTTTTGTATCACTTTCATATGTTTGGAAATAAATAAAAGTGACACTTTTCTTTTTGCCTCTTTCATTGTCTTGAACTTTTTTGTCTTAACTCGTAGAAGCAAAGAATCTTTGACTTTGTTAAAATTATGATGGTAACTTTAATAAGTCAAATTTTGTAAGAAAAGATCCTATTTCAGGAACTCTCACAATACTGTCAGAGGTGTGATGTTAACTTGACAGGGATGAAATGACTTTTTGGTGGACCTGCCACTTTGTAATAGAAAGTGACAAGTAGAATTTGGTACCCCCAGGGAGGGTGAACTCTGATCAGAGGTTTAGAATTAACTTAATCGAGTTCAGCTGGGGATTTGATGAAAACACTGTTAATTGGTGTAATATTAACCTAACAATGTTTTTAGGTGGACCTGTTATTCTATTGAAGAGAATAACAAGTGAGATTAGACTCGTGGAGAGTCTAGGAAGGTTTGTTACCATCAGAGGTGTGATATTAACTTGACGGGTTGAAAGTGGTCTTGTCGGAAGTGTAATGTTAACTTGACAAGGATGCGAGTCAGAGGTGTGATATTACCTTAACTCAGAAGTATTTCAGTTTTGTTTAGGGAAAACTGAGAATGTCACTGCCATAGGTGTGATGTTTAACTTAACAGTGAGGTAATGCTAGAGGTGTAATGTTGAACTTAGCATTGGTCATCTCGACTTGGACAAGGAAGTCGAGGAAAGGTCATGGCCATAGGTGTATTGTTGAACTTAGCGACGACTCAGATGCTAGAGGTGTAGTGTTAACTTGGCATCATTCATTTCAGCTTCGATGTGGAAGACTGAAGAAAAGTGACTGTCAGAGGTGTAATATTAAACCTGGCAGAAACTTGAAGTACTGCTTAGAGGTATAATGTTAACTTAAACAGTAGTTTTGTCAGAGGTGTGATATTAACTTGACAAGAATTGGCTTGAGCCGAAAACAGTTTGAGGACCTGTCATTCTATGGATGAGAATTGACAAGTAAGATTTGAAGTGCCAGAGGTGTAGTGTTAACTTGGCAAAATGTAGAGTTGACAAGCAAGATTTGTACTCTACAAGGGGTATCTCATTACCAGAGGTATAGTGTTAACTTGGCAACGATTGTTTTTTTGTGGTCCTACCATTCTGTGGATGAGAATTGGTAAGGGATTTTGGAGGAAAGAGTGGAATCAAGTCCACTTAGGATTTTTAGCAAACCCTCAGCTATCAACGGATTTGAGGTGCCTTTACCAACTACCGTTTGAGTTGGGCTAGCCATGCTATTCCCCTCAGCATGATGAGTTGTCGAAGACTTATGTTGGGCTTAAAAGCCAACATTTTCCTCTATCCTTAGCCGTTGGAGGCGTCGGATGTTAATGAAGAAATTCTTCTTGCTTTGATCAGAGGTGTAATATTAACTTGATCAGCGGAAGAATACCATCTAAGGATAGTACTTCTTCAGGAATCTGCCATTGATTGGCATCATAAGTGTATCGCCATTCGAGGTTATGAGGCGATATGATCCATTCGAGTAGACTGACTCTACCACAAATGGTCCTTCCCATTTGGGTTGGAATTTTCCTTTTGTCTTGTGCGTCATCACCATGGGTCTTCTGACGGCTAAGACAAGATCGCCTTTCTTGAAAGTTCGTACTTTAACTTTCTTGTTGAAGGCTCTGGTGATTCGAGCTTGGTAGAGCTCGATTTGCTGTTGGGCTTGCAGACGCTTGTCGTCTAAGGCCTCCAGTTCCTGGAGTCGCTGTCGATACTTCTCCTCTGTCGTCATCTCCGCTGTCAAGGCGACGCGTAGAGATGGAATTTGGATTTCCAGGGGAAGCACGGCTTCACATCCGTATACCAAGGAAAACGGCGTGGCCTTTGTCGGGGTTCGCACTGTTGTGCGATAGGCCCATAAGCATTCGCCTAGCTTGTCGTCCCAGTCGCGTTGACTCTTCGAGACGAACTTTTTGAGAAGCTTGCCAATGGTCTTGTTGAAAGCTTCTGCGAGGTCATTAGCGGCAGGATAGTATGCCATTGAGGACACACTCTGGATTCTGAACTTAGCGCAGAATCTCTGGAATGCCTGGCTGATGAACTGGGGTCCATTGTCATGGACAATCCGCCGAGGTACACCAAAACGGTAAATAACGTGATGTTTTACGAACTTGATCACGTTGGACGACTTCACCTCCTTCAAAGGAATGGCTTCGGCCCATTTGGAAAAGTAATCAGTTATTGCTAGAATGAACCGATGTCCCTTTGATGATGGTGGGCTGATAGGACCAACCACATCCATCCCCCACATTTCAAATGGCCATGTAGAGGTCGTAGAGTGGAGGTACCCTGGTGCTTGATGGATAAAATCTCCATGTATTTGGCAAGCGTGACATCTTTTGGCATAGGCGACGGCGTCGGCAACCATCTTGGGCCAATAGTAACCCAACCTTTGGAGTCGATGTGCCAGTTTTGGGCCAGGTTGATGGGCTCCGCACGTACCGTCGTGGGCCTCTTTCAATACCTCCTGGGCCTCTTTTGGTGAGAGGCACCGGAGTAAGATCCCGTCATGCGACCGACGATACAATGTTCGTGTAATCGCATTATAGTAAAACTTAGGGGCTTTCCTTCGAATGGTAGCCGCCTCTTTGGCGTCCTCAGGCAGGATGCCGTACAAGACATAGTCGATGTAGGGGAATCGCCAGTCTTTAAGCTCTGGACCGGCCGACAATTCCAGCACTTCTTTGCCTCGACAATCTCCCTTTGACTCCTGATAGTCCTCGAGAGTATTTTTCGGGAATGCAAGTCGTGGCTGTAGACGAATATTTTCTCCATTGCTCCAGCTGGAAGAGCTAGGGAGGCTGCAAGGGATGCGAGTGCATCGGCGTGCGCATTTTGCCTGCGCGGTACATGGTCGATGTAGAAGTTAGCAAACCCCTCGGCCATGCGGATAGTTGCGTTGTAATAGGGTACTAAGTCTTCATGTCTGACTTCGTACTCCCCGCGAATTTGGCTGACGATGAGTTTAGAGTCACCGTATGCCTCGAGATTTTTAACGCCAATCTCATCGGCGAGCTGCATCCCGATCAATAGAGCATTGTACTCCGCCACATTGTTGGAACAAGGCTCCGTTAGCGAGACAGCTCGGGGGATCATATAATTTTGTGGGGAGACAAGTACTACTCCTACCCCCGCCACTACGTGTCCCTTGGGGCTTGTCCTTGATGCACCATCGAAGAAAAGTTGCCACACTTGACTTTCGAACGATGTCTGAGTCAGGTAGACTTCGGCCACTTCGTCTGGGAGATCCTCGTAGACTTTGGCTGCCCTCGGATCTGGGTGTTCAGTTAGGAAGTCTGCCACCGCTTGTCCCTTAATGGCTTTCTGCGGCAGAAAGTGCATATCATTCTGGGATAGCAACATGGCCCACTTTGCCAGCCGGCCATTTAGTGAAGAAGGCTTTGTCATAAGTAACCTCAGGGGGTTGACTTTTGATATGACATTTATAGTCTGGCCTACCAGATAGTGTCGCATTTTCTGAATGGCGAACACTAGTGCCAAACATTCCTTCTCGATCGGGTTGTACCGATGTTCGGCTCCGATCATTGTTCTACTCAGATAGTAGATTGCCTGTTCTCGTCCTTCTTCATCATTCTGAGCTAGTAGAGCTCCCAAAGAATGGTCCATTGCCCGGACGTATACCAGGAAAGGCTTTCCGGACACCGGGGCTGCAAGGACTGGTGGTTGGGTGAGGTATTGTTTGATTTTCTCAAACGCTTGTTAGCAAGCATCGTCCCAAATGAACGAGACACCCTTCTTCATCAACTTAGCGAAGGGCTGGCATCTTCCGGAGAGGTTTGAGATGAACCTGCGGATGTACGCCAATCGATCCTGTAAACCCCTGAGTTCCTTGAGGTTTCTCGGGGGTTGCATCTCTTGGATAGCGCGGACTTTCTCCGGATCCAAATGGATTCCTGTGGAAGTCACAACAAATCCTAGGAATTTGCCACTGGCTACCCCCAGGAAGGACTTGGTGGGGTTCATCTTCAATTGATGAGCCCGCATGATGTCGAAGACCACCTTCAGATCAGCTATGTGATCTCCTTTAATGCGACTTTTCACCGCAATGTCATCGACATAACATTCCACCGTTTTGCGCATTTGCTGATGGAAAATGGCATTCATGGCCCTTTGGTAGGTTGCCCCCGCATTCTTCAGTCCAAAAGGCATGACAGTATAGCAATATACCCCTAGAGGAGTCCTGAAGGAGGTATGCTTTTCATCATCAGGATACATTTTGATTTGATTGTATCCTGAGAATCCGTCCATGAAGGACATTCGTTCGAATCCACAAGTATTGTCAATCATAACATCTGTGATTGGCAATGGGAATTCGTCTTTGGGGCAGGCCTCGTTTAGATCGCGGAAGTCGATGCAGATCCGGATCTTCCCGTTCTTCTTGGCGACGGGGACGATGTTGGCTACCCAGTCGGGATGTTGTTCTTCCCGGATGAAGCCAGAATCGATGAGCTTTCTAACTTCTGATTGAATCGCCTCCATTATTTCGGGACGGAACCGTCGCTGCTGTTGTTTGACAGGTTTTACGTCCGGATTGATGTTGAGGCGGTGCATGGCCACTTGAGGATCAAGTCCTGGCATATCCTCGTAATTCCAGGCGAAGACGTCTATATACTCTTGTACAAGAGATATTAGATCCTTCTTCTCCAAAGGTGACAGGCCGTCACTTATGAAGATGGCCAGGGTTAGCCTCATCTCCTAGGTTGATCTGAACAACCTTGTCTTCTGTGGGTGGCTCACGCTATTCAAAGCGGGTATCCCAAAGAGCATTTAAATGTTTGATCCAAGGATTTGTATCAGATTGGATCATTTCTTCATTTCCATCTTCCAGGTGGCTTGTCGAAATCATGTTCACTGAAAGTTCCTTGAAGATGTTGCCGACACTGACATCTGACTCCCAAGATGATGTGTATGAAGAGTAATCGTTGCTCGACGATTCTTGAGAATCGGAGGCTGATGGACCGGAGTTGATACATAGCCCAACCCCCGGCGCGTCCGATGATAATAATCGGGGGCCGTCCCTTTCGGCACAAAGAATCGAAGTAGCGTTCTCCTTCCTTTGCCGAAGTTCAACCCGGGTCTGTTGGTTAGATCATACCCCATGCACTTCATCATTTTGAGCACTTTTGGTTCATAATGACTGAGCTGAGGGGATTCCTCCTCACTTTTCGATTCTTCGCGGGGCGTTGGTTCAGTCGTCATTCGCCCAAAAAGGATTGGTTTTTGGCCTTTTCGTCTTGTCGGAACCATGAATATAGATTCCTGCGCATCACCATTATCCTGGTATGTCCCGAAAGATGATTTTACTGGTACATGCAATGATGTCAAAGCATCCATTGCCGACCAGATGTCATTGTCTACGTCGGTACTAGTATCCGACGGTATTGAATCGGATGCACACGCAGAAAAATACTCAAAGTCTAAATTCTCATTAATATACCAACCGCCTGCATCGTCGGTGGTATTATCAACATCGAGCTTATTAGTGCTCTTTACAAGTGGTTCCAACTTCCACAGGCACTCTTCTTGCTCGGGCTCAGTGTCAGCCTCATTACCAGAGTCTGGCACCTCCAGTTGCGGGGTTTCATCCACCGGATCCTGATATAGGAGGGAGTCCGTGAAATAATTTTTGACCCCCTTAAACGGATACCTTTCGGCAACCAACGTTTGCACCTTCCCACTCGCGTCAATGTATTTCATGACTTGGTGAAGAGTGGAGGGAACGATGGAGTTGCGGTGGATCCATGGTCATCCCAGCAGCAGATTGTAGGAAGTGTCGGCATCGATGACGTAGCACGTCACCTCCGACTTGAGGCTCCCAATCTGGCACTTGAGCTTGATCTTCCCCATCGGACGGGTGCCGTTGGCATTGAACCCGTAGATGGTCGTCTGTGTAGGGCTCAGACGGTGGGTAGGGATGCCGAGGTGTTGCATGACTCGGCGGGGCATGATGCTCAATGCGGACCCTGGATCTACCTGAATGCGGTTCACCTCAGATGATCCGATATAACCTGTGAAGTACAGGGGTCGATCATGCTTCCCTTTAACCTGCATATCATCTGCCATGAAGGTAATGCAGGGAGCATTCTGGGAGGTGTGGAGACAATTCTCTACATCTTCCTTCTTTGGCACCTGGGTCATAAAGACCTCACCATTTGCCAGAGCTTCTTGTAGAGCCTCCCTGGTCGACTTTGATAGTCTTAGAAGCTCATACAGAGTGATCCGCGCCGGGATGTTGGCCAATTAAGCCAAGACATCAAAGCGGTAAGGCGTTGTGGATCCTTCCTCTATACCCTTTTGAAGAGCTCGAGAGAATCGAGTCTCTTTTTGTTTCTCCACTGGTGGCTTCGTGGAGGGCCTAGTTGGCTCTGCAGCCGGTTGTGGAGGGTTTGCCGCCACTTCGTCGTACTGCTTCAAGTAGGGCTGTCCTGAACGAGTCCCCGTCATTGGTTGGTTGGGCTCTGCGGCCAAGACTATTGTTTCCTCTTCTGAATCAGTCAGTGAGGGAACATCATCCTCTGCTTCTCGGGAGGAACCACATACCACATGGCAGGACGAAGCTTTTGCCTTGCCTTTGGACTTCCTGTTGGTTACAGTAGTCCACTGCTGGCTGTCCACTAGGTCAGGGTGGACCCACATGATTTCCCCTTGAGGCGTAGGGACGGGTATCAAGCCCTTCTCCTGCTGCTGGTGAGGGTCTGTGTTGACCACTCTTAGTTCTCCTCTTGAGATTGGGACCACCCCTGCAGGTGCTGGAGGTTGTTTTCCAAACTGGAGAACCGAAGTCATGTTGGCTGTCACCTCCTTCTGTTCTGGTCGGAGTTTCAACACCTCCGCGTCAATCAGAGCCTGAAGGATGTCCTTGAAGATGTAACAGCTTCTGGTAGGGTGTCCCAACATCCTGTGGTACAAGCAGTAGTTGGGGTTGTCGGTCTTGCCGACTTCCTGAGGGCGCCTGGCCTCAGGGAGCTTCAGTCGGTTGCTCTTGTTGAGTAGCTTGAAGAGCAAATCGACATGTTCCTCCTTGAAGGAATACTGCTTGTTGGCGTGGGGTTGGCTTGAAGAGCCACTCGCCTTGGCTGGTTGAGGTTTGGTGGGAGATTTGGTCTCCGTCGCCAAATTATCCTTCCGCTTTGTCTGGAGGGAGGTGTCTGGCGCTCGCCTAGTTGACCTTTCCGGCCGCGGCTTGCCTTCTTCTGCCCTGACGCGGGCAACAATCTCCTCAGCCTGTTCACCTTGTTGGACTAATTGTTTTCAGGTGCGGCTTTCAGCAACTCCTATTTGAGCAAGGAGTGAGGTTTGGAGGTTGTGGCGGCATGTTTCCACCAGGGTGGCCTGGGTCATACCGCTTGGACACCGGAGTGCCACGTTCCGAAATCTTTCCACGAAAGATTTGACGGACTCTCCCTTTCGCTGTCTCGTAGCTAACAGGGTGGGCATTGTGACCTCGGAGTCATCTTCGAAGAAGCGTGTTAAGAACAGCTTCTCCAAGTCGCCCCAGTTCTTGATAGAACCTTCCGGGAGTTTCATGAACCACTCAAAGGCCAACCTTTTCAGGGTGCCGATGAACAGTCGCGCCAGGATGGCGTCATTATCTACTACATTCCCAGTTTGGGATTTGAAGTAGTAGATGTGCTGATTAGGGGACCTCTTCCCATCAAAGACTTGGAGGGTTGGAGCCTTGAACTTAGGAGGGTACGGGACTAAATCCCACTCAGCTGGATAGGGCCGGACCACTCCAGCTTCTTGGAGGTCTTTGCGACTGGCAAGGGCATTGAGGCGTTCCTCCAATTGACTCATCCTTTTAGCATGAGCCTTCCCTGGGTCTTGGTCGCCCTTTGACGAGGGTTTGGACGAGCCAGAAGTAGATTGAGGCTTCTCTTCAGAAGGCTCGGAAGATGAGCTTCCTCCCTTTCTCTCTCTGTCCCTCGACCTCCTAGGAGGAGATCTCCTCCTGTCTTCGAGCAGCTGTGCAAGCGCCAACTTGATAGCATCGATAGATTCCTGTTGAGACACAATCATCTCCATTTGTCTCTTTTGGATCTGTTCCAGACGTCTAGCTGTCTCATCAGGAGTGCCTGTCATGTAGGCAGAGGTCTCCTTCTCAACGGAGGAGTTTGAAGCCCCTGATTCCACTACGGCGGAGTGGGAATCGTTCACTTTAATGCCATGGGCTAAGGCATTATAGTCAACCGGGGGAATGGCCCCAGTCCGGGTACGAGTGTGTTGATTCACCCCTTCTGGTTCAGAGTCAGACTCATCTGAGCTGACTGCAAGTCCTTTTCCCTTGCTTCTGCTTGTCATGTTCGCAGTAAGCTCCGGGTATTCAACGTCAGAGAAGATTCTCCTTCTATGGGAGCGCCTTCTTTTGGCTGACGGGGGGATCGAGGTCAGCTGTCTAACTAAAGACTGCTGGTGCACACTCGACCCGCAATGGCACTCCGAGAGCATGGAGATGAGCCGTTGGCAGCAGCAAGATGAAGTGACCTGGTGGGCACTTCTTTTCTTTGTTAAATAATCCCTCAAATCCATGGAAGAGGGATCAAAGAGACTAGCCTCACAACGTCGAAGGCGGGAGGCATCCATGTGCTGTGCAGAATGGACGCAGACTTCAGGGATGCAGCTCTCGCGTCGCGACTGTCTGATGCGCGCCTGGCGTCTCTGTTGAGATGAGACGCGAGTCTTGCGTTGATGCCTGGTGCGTCCGGGCAGAGACGGGTGAGAGAGAGTGGGCTGCTGGGCCCCATGCCTGTGAGCGCGTGTTTCTTGCGTTTGACGAGACGCAGAAGCTTCGCTTTGGCGTTTGGTAAGCTGGTCTTCAGAGGACTCAACTTGAGGAGTTACGCACTTGGGCCGCCAAACGCGGATTTCACGTACTGGACGTGCCGCGGGCAAAGCGCCAGATTGTATGTCGCGTTTAGCCTCAGTCGGACAACCAATGGTTCCAGCTTGAAGCTGACGCGCGCGTCTCCTCTGTCGACGCTCATCATTTCGGTTGCGTCGCGGAGGATGAGAGAAACCGACAACATCCTGATGCTGAACATCAGGGGTTTTAACCACACGGGTCCTCTGAGGGACACTGACGCGGGTCTTTTGTGCGACGCAGTTGGTCGCAGCAGCAGTCGCGCGTGAGACCACGCTGGCCTTCTGAGAGGCGTTGACGCGGGTCTTCTGTGCACAAGGGACCGTAGCAGTGGCGCCGAGACCTGCGACAGACGCGGGTCTTTGGACTCTTGGAGCCAGAAGAGAGAAACTCTTCGAATTTCGCCTGGTCGAACTCCACAATAAGTGTCTCGACCATTTTCCCCCTACGGAGGAGATCATCCTGCGCCACGGCTTGTTCGTCAGTGACAAACGTATTCCCCAGCGGAGTTGCCATCTCTTGTTGGACACGAAAAAGAAGGAGGTGTAAAATTTTCTTGAATCAGATGAAAAATTACAACAGACTAATCTTCCGGTTACAAGGGAGGGAGGATGTTGAAGCTTGAATCCCCCTTTTGTTTAGTGCTGGGGTCTTCGTGTGGCGGTGGAGAGTGAATCTTGTTCTCCGTTGACCAGATGACCGTCTGGACCGTCAAGGGATCTTCTCCTTGGCAGGTAGAAGGAGTAACTCAGCCCCGTCTACCAAAACTCTAAAAGAGAAGGTAGGCGAAGAGCAACTTGTACGCAGCAAGTTAGCTTGAAGAGTCGAGCTCTCTCTCTCTGTGTATGTGTCGCGCCTGTTGATATCTCTCGATCTCTTTATGTCTATTGATGCCCTTCGATTTCTTCTGATGCCCTCCCCCTCCATAGCAACTGGGCTATTTATATATACTGTAGGGGGTGAACGTGTCCCCTAAAAATACTCCACGATGAGAGCCAACTTCCCCGCTACATGGGCGGTGAATGGCGCCATGATCGGGGTGGTTGTAACCGAGACGCGGGTCTGGACCCTAGCGCCTTGAGGTTGAGACGCGGGTTTGGACCCTCGCGTCTTGAGGTTGAGACGCGGGTTTGGACCCTCGCGTCTTGAGGTTGAGACGCGGGTTTTGAGCCTACGCGCCTTGGTTCTAAGACGCGGGTTCGGACCCTCGCGTCTTGAGGCTGAGATGCGGGTGTCGGGCCCACGTGCCTTAATGCTGAGACGCGGGTTTGGACTCTCGCGTCTTGATTGTCACATTTAGCCTTGCGTCTGGATCTTGGATATCTGCGTTTTGGTGGCTTGTCTTGGTGATTTTTAGACAGCCTACATTGATTATTACCGTTACATGCATAATAATTGCTACTGTAGATTTTTTAGTACATGATACCTCGCTATAGGAGTTAATATATGATGTTGTACTCTGTATTCTCACCGGACACCGGCGTGTCATACTTGATACTTAATATGTTATATTTGCCATGCTATATTTGACACATGATACCTGACACCGGACTTGCCATGCTATATTTGACACACAATATCCGACACCGGTACTTGCCGTGCTATATTTGACACATGATACCTGACACCGGTACTTGCCATGCTATATTTGACACATGATATCTGACACCGGTACTTACCATGCTATATTTGACACATGATATCGGCACCGGTACTTGTCATGCTATATTTGACACATAATATCCGATACTGGTACTTGCCATGCTATATTTGACATATGATACCTGACACCGGTACTTGCCATGCTATATTTGACACAGGATATCCGACACCGGTACTTGCCATGCTATATTTGACACATGGTACCTGATACCGATACTTGCCATGCTATATTTGACACATGATACCTGACACCGGTACTTGCCATGCTATATCTGACACATAATATCCGACACCGGTACTTGCCATACTATATTTGACACCTGATACCTGACACCTGATATATGACAACTGACAATTAACATGCTATCACCTGGTACTAGCACACTTGACATAATATTGTGACACCTGACTGGGGACTATTATACCTGACACATGTATTACATGACATATTCATGATTATCACTGTTATAGAAACTTGGCATGATTATTATACTGTTACCAGACCTCTGGTACTCCTGAACTCCTGTATTCCTGAACCCCTGTACTCCTGTATCCCATGTACTCATGTCCCATGTATTGTTACTCTTATTAATAGTACAGTCAGACCGGTGTCCGGCAGAGCATACTTGGTGTCGGGATGACGAGGATGTATCCCACAATCATGCTAGCGTCCTACGGATCCTGAATGGAACTAAGTTCCACATGGAGTAAAGTGCCACACCGCACACGTGGTGGGGGCCACCTCTTGAATCCGTGGGGGCCACCTCTAGAATCTATTCCCTACACAGAGCAAATTGCCACGCAGAGCAAAGTGTCACGCCACACACGTGGTGGGGCCACCTCTTGAATCTGTGTGGCTACCTCCTGAATCAACCCTCAGAGCAAAGTACCACTTGGAGCAAAGTGCCACACCACATACGTGTTGGGGGCCACCTCTTGAATCTGTGGGGGTCATCTCTTGAATCTGTAGGGCTACTTCCTCCCTCCTGCCTGTGCCGCCTAGTGTTAGCGTGATAAGCATTCTCAGTGCCTATTAACACCCACACATACCTATACAATGATAGCGCTTGGAGTATATGTTATTTGATCTCTCCCTTATTCGAATAATGACACCCGCGTATTGGAGTTCAGATGAGTTCTACTGGAAGTGCGGACTCCAGCGTGAACTGTCGGTATTGTGGGACGTCGGTGGAAAAGCGACATGAATAACATAAGAACATAACAACTGAACAGTAATAATATTAGGAACATGTGATATTTGGTCTCTCCTTTGTTCGGATCCTGGTACTCACATATCAGACCCGAGTAAGTTCTACAGAGTGCGAGCTCTAGTATGGACTATCAATGATGTGAGGCGTTGGTAGGGAGGCGATTGAAATATCAAACGGTACTAATTATTATTATTGGATAAATTAAAATGCAACACTTTTATATTCCAGCTATAGTGTTATGCTATGAGTTGACACCTTATTTTATAACATATGACCTCTGTGATACCCTGATTACTCCAGACACACTCTAGTTCTATTATTTTAAGGGCAACTCAAGTTGTATGAACTCAGACGATGGCGACATGGGATATGTGGTATATAGATGAGGGTTTTCTTCTTTGGATTATCTCCTTGACGTATCAATCCGTGAATTCATAATCTGAGCTGTATAACTAGTTTTATCCATACCTGTATTTGTCGCATGTTTAATGTATTTATCACATGTTTAAGCGTACCTATGCTCTCCATTTTGTTTTCTATACATGTTTTCCCTTCAGATTTATTGATATACATATATTTACTTGATCTCGAATTTACTGTCATTTTCTTTATGTTACTTGTCATTGCCTGTACCTATATGCCTGAGCCACCTCACTTGATCATGTACACGTGTGACTGATTGGGCACGCCAACTGGCTTTATTATATGTACTCGCAGGGTTGCATCTGACAACCCTGGATCCTCATGTCCAGATCCTAGAGTCTGGACCATGGCGACCTTTCTGTACCTGATCAGAGTGGCGCAACGGGAGCGTGAATTAGCAGTTGCCTGTCCGACCCTATTTCTTCCAGCCTTTCCTTGATCGGCTCGCGGGATTCTCATCTTGCTACTCGTGAGTACTTTCCCGTATTTCATATTGTACATCCTGCTTTTGCGTTTCACGGTGATCTTATATTCTTGAGATATTATACCATGCCATGTGATAACTGTGTACTTGTATTATTATTGTTGGAATGTATATTACCACTGTGCTTCCGTACTCTGATTCTTGCCTGTACTGATGCTTAGCGTATATACGTCACGGTATTTCCGATCTGCGTATATACGTCACAGTAACGTCTCCGCACCCACCAGATCGGGGTGTTACAACTGAAAACATGTCAAGACTCGAAACAGGCCCCAGACTCACCGAAATCTACATCACTGCCCGCTCTAAACCAAAATCAGCCTTGATATGGTGATCAACATCTACACCGTTCTCGGCATCAAGCCAATGATTCTTGAATATGAGGGTGTCCCTTTGTGCCAACAATTCTGATGTTCGACGGAAGGGAGCTGGATCTGTTAGGTATTATTTTATTTTTTATAACCAATTTTCAGTTTTATGACCCATTAGAAGTTTGAAGGAAAATGAAAAACCCACTAATAGTTATTTTTTCTATAATTGGGACATGACTTGTAGAGTTACAACTACCCATCTTACTCCTATTTATATGTCTTTTTTGATGGGAAGAGGATATATCAAAAGAGAAATATTTTTTTATTCTTAAAGGATAATAGTCTTTAGTCTACAAAAGAGTTTGTGAGATTCCATTTTTTCATGGATATAAAGTTTGGATAGACTAGCCAACGAATCCCAAAAATTTAATATTATTTATTTTATTACAATAAGAAATTGAATTTGGTTGCTATGAGTGGAGGTATGATCTATTGCTTCCGCTCTTAAGTTTACATATATTTGCTCTATTATTTTGAAAATGGTTAACATTTGGTATCAGAGCCTTATTCTAGTTTAGCAATCGGTTCAATCTTGCTTATCTTTTGAAAGGATAATTTAATCTTTTGATTATTCAAATGTTAACAAGTCTTGATTTATTTGATCCTCTCTTGTTTAATTAAAAGGATTTGAGTTTAGTTCTTTCATGGTTAAATTTATTTGTATTGTAAACATGCATGATAAAATAAAATAGAGATAAAATAAAAGAAAATAGAAAGATAAATTCTATTTCTTTATGCTTGTTACTCTGCATAGATTGCATGTACATAAAGGTATTATATGTAGTTGACTGAAAATTTTGTATAATGCAAAATAAAGTTTGTTGTCTCTTTACTGGATAACATATTCTAATAGAATCTTTGATGAATTTTTAATTATTGAAGAATAAAGATAAATCCAATCATTATTGTGTTGGAATTTGACTCTCTTTTATATTAGAATCTTTGATAAAATAGAATTATACCAGAAATTTAATTCTGTTTAGATTCTGAACTTACTGTTAATATTTCAGTACCTTTATGCAAATGTAATTTATATATTGTGACTATTCTAAAAATAAAATCTAAATCTAGAGACTTTTCAGCAGTTCTAGAGAAATTTAGTATTTATAATATTAGTCCAAATTAATTTCAGGATCTTTTATGTAATTCAAATTTACAGAATCAATCAGGACCTATAATATTGCAATTTAGGGATTGTTTGTAATGAGATCCTAAAGTAACATATTTATCTATTTGAGATAAACTTACTATTTAATTTTCATATTTATCTATTTGAGATAATTTGAATTTTGAATGATATGAACAACGTGTATGAATTAAATTCTTCCTTTGTAAGTAGCATTTGGAATCACTACTTATACATTATTGGCATTAATTTTAGACAATTTTGATGTCACATTAAAGTATAATTTGATTAATTAAGTAATTGCCACAGCATTCTTGATTATGATGATGTTAAGTGACAAAGAAAATTTAATTTTAGTAACATACATTTATGACATCAACAATTGTTAAACATGAAAAATATAGTGATTAACCTCATAGGGTAATTATTATATTTGTGTTTCTGTAGAATGGGATAGTGAACTATGTTTTATTAAATAAAAAAATCTAGTCGCCCCCAGGTCTAGAAAATTTTTATATGAAACTTAAAATACTAAGTAATCATTAAAAAAATATTACGTGTGTCATAATATATGCCCACAGGAAAGGTTATGATGATGTGTTGATTTTTTGTTTGAATTAATTTACATGGATAAATTTTCTTTTCTTTTTTTGCTTCATTGCATGTTTAGTAAACTTTATTGTTTATTTTTTTTGCAGTTCAATCTATATCTGTTCCAAATTTAATTTATCTCGTATACTTTTTCTAAATGGTGATAATTATGATGATTAGAAGGAGAAAATTCTCCTTACATTAGGGTGCACGGACCTTGATTTAGCACTTTGTGTGGATGAGCTATCAATTCCTACAAAATCAAGCACCCAAATTGAGAAAACATCATATGAACGTTGGGAGTGATCTAATCGCTTAAGTTTGATATTTATTAAGTCTTATATTGAAAAAAGTATTCATGGTTCGATTCCTGACTGTGCTAAATTGAAAGAATATCTCAAAGCTAAGGAACAGTTTGAGACTTCTGACAAGACGTTAATTAGCACCCTGATAACAAAAATGTATTCCATGAAGTTCAATGGCACCAAAGGAGTGCATGAGCACATAATAAAAATGAGGGATATTGCTGCTCAACTTAGGTTATTAGAGATTGAGATGTCTGAGTCATTTCTGATTTACTTCATCCTTAACTCTCTTCCGTCTGAGTATGAACCTTTCAAGATTTCCTACAACACACATAAGGAAATGTGGTTAGTAAATGAACTTTTGGCCATGTGTGTTCAAGAGGAAGGAAGACTTAATCAAGAAAAGATTGAAAGTGCTCATTTGACGACTCAAAAAAAGAAACTAGCCAAGAAAGGCAAGGCAAATGCACCCCTTAATCAGGTCAATAAGGGGGTTGTCAAGTGCTTCTTTTGCAAGAATTCAGGACACATGAAGAAGAATTGTCCCAAATTTAAGGCTTGACTTGAAAAGAAAGGTAATCTTATCTCTTTAGTATGTTACGAATCTAATATAATTCATATTTTTTTAACACTCGGTGGATTGATCTGGCAACACAATTCATTTGCCAATACCATGCAGGGCTTCTTAAACCAAAAGAAACCAGCATAAAGTGATTGCTCTATCTATTCAGGAGACCGGAAAGGTTCACATGTAGAAGCAGTTGGTACCTACGTACTTGTAATAGACCTTGAAAGAACCTTTTATGTTCCATCTTTTTCTAGAAACCTTATTTCAGCTTCAAGACTTGTATTCCATGATTTCAGTTTTAATTTCTCTGGTATTTTCCTTCATTTGTTAAAAGATAATGTTATTATTGGTGATGGTATTTTAGATGATCGATTATTCAGACTTTATTTAAATTCTTCCCTTTATTATAACCTTATGACTATGCATGATAATGTTGGCATTAAGTGTGGTGTTATAAATGAGAGATCTTCCATATTGTGGCACAGGAGATTGGGTCATATCTCCATTGAAAAAGTTAAAAGATTGGTAAACGATGAAGTTCTTGAGGCTCTTGATTTTACTAATTTTTGTACTTGTGTGGACTGTATAGAAGGAAAGCAGACCAACAAACTCAAAAAGGGTGTCAGGAGGAGTTCTGATATTTTAGAGATCGTACACACTAAATTAGCGGTCGCTATGAAATGTGCTTGAATGGTCAGAGATATTTTATCACTTTTATCGATGACTACTCACGATATATGTATCTCATCTGCTTTATGACGATAATGAAGCACTAGATGCTTTTAAAATCTATAAAGCAGAGGTAGAGAAACAATCGGGTAAACAAATTAAGATTGTGAGATCAGATAGAGGTGGAGAATATTATGGTAGGTACACTGAAAAGAACAACTACTGGGTCCATTTGCGAGGTTTCTATAGGAACATGACTTTGTTGCTCAATACATAATGCCAGACTTACCATCACAAAATGGTGTGGCTGAAAGACAAAATCGGACCTTAAAAGATATGGTGAGGAGTATGACTAGTAACACCAACCTCCCATTATCCTTGTAGAATAAGACCTGACATATGTACTAAATAGGGTTCCAACTAAGGCAGCTTTCAAAATGTCTTTTGAGTTATGGAAAGGCTGGAAATCAAGTCTGAGGCATGTACATGTATGGGGTTATCCAGCTGACGTTAGGATTTATAATCCACAAGAGAAGAAGTTGGACCCAAGAACAGTTAGCGGATATTTCATTGGTTATACAGAAAAGTCTAAGGGATACAGATTTTGTCACAGATTTTTGTCCTTCTTGTGCAACAAAAATTGTGGAATCTCAGAATACAAAGTTTCTAGAGAATGATGTGATTAGTGGGAGTGATCAACCTTGAAACTTAGTATTTGAGGAAAATCACATTTCTGAAATCACTTCTGAATCTTTAGATAGACTGATTAATTTTCAAGATAGTCATCAGGAATCGACAATCCAAGAACAACGAGTTATTAAAGAACCACACCATTATGAGGATATTCCTATAGATCCAGTTATTCAACCTCCTCGACAAGAGAATATTGATGTAACATTAAGAAGATCTAATAGGACAAGAAAACCTGTAATTTCTTCTGATTATATTGTGTACATGCAAGAATCCGACATTGACATTGGTGTTGAAGATGATATTGTTACGTTTTCACAGGCCACAAGGTTAAGTAAATCCACATTATGGTTCAATGCCACAAAAGATGTGATGGATTCAATGGCTAATAATCAAGTCTGGGATCGTATTGAATTGCCTAAAGGAGCAAAGGCTATTGGTTGCAAATGGGACTTTAAAACTAGAAGAGACTCCTCAGGTAATGTTGAAAGATATAAAGCGAGACTTGTAGCCAAAGGATTCACTCAACAAGAAAGAATTGATTATCATGAAACCTTCTCTCCTGTTTCTAAGAAGGATTCATTTAGAATAATTATGGCATTAGTGGCTCATTTTGATATAGAGCTACATCAAATGAATATGAAAACGGCTTTTCTCAATGGAGATATAGAGAAAGAAGTTTATATGAAACAACCAAAAGGGCTCATCTCAAATGGGAATGATCACATAGTTTGCAAGCTTAAAACATCTATATATGGGCTAAAACAAGCCTCCTGCCAATGGTACTTAAAGTTTCATAATATTATTTCTTCATTTGATTTCATGGAGAATTTTATGGATCAGTGTATATACCATAAGGTCAGTGGAAGAAAAATAATTTTCTTAGTTATGTATGTGGATGATATTTTGCTTGCTTCAAGAGATTTGGGCTGGCTTTATGAAGCAAAGCGATTTCTTCACAACAGTTTGACATGAAAGATATGGGCGGAGCCTCTTATGTTATTGGCATAAAGATTGAAAGAGACAAATCTCAAGGGATATTAGGACTGTCTCAAGAAACCTATATCAATAAAATTCTTGAGACATTTCATGTGAAGAATTGTTCACCTGGTCTAGCACTGATCGTTAAAGGTGACAAATTTAGCTTGAATCAATGCCCAGGTAATAATTTGAAAAAAGAAGAGATGAAGAATATTCCTTATACTTCTGCAGTTGGGAGCTTAATGTATGCTCAGGTATGTACTGTTAGAATTTATCTAACATAGAAAAGGATCATCTGTATCTATGTATTGATTTTAATAGCATGCATGATAAATATTATGAACTATAGAGAACCTTTACAAGACATACCTGTTGGGGATTGATAAACTGTACCCGGATCTAGATCGCCGCTTTAGAGAACGAGATGGAGAGCCTTCTCTCTGCTTAACCTAGCCTCCAATGGATAGAGAATAATGCGTGACTGCAGAGAGGGACTTCCTCTTTATATATAATCCTTAGATTAGTGGCCTTCCCATAATGCCCCTAACCCTAATTAGAGAGTAGTATTAGGTCCCACCGCCCTTTACAACTTAGTGCACCTATTAGACACACATAATATGTTGACTAACATAAATTTCACGTGTGTTATGATATGGGATAGGAAACAGGATATGGATCAAATCAGGAAATATCTTACAATCTCCCACTTGAGACATACCCGACTAAATTTTTTTGAAAAAATATTTATTTTGAAAAATTTTAATATTTTGTACCACAATCTTATTTTAAAAGTGGATGACCATCCTTTGATTTTTGAAAAACCCACACGTGAAATTTATCGTTAGTCATGGTGCACTCAAACTACTGACACTCTACGACTGAGAAGATGACTAGCACGGCTCACGGGCAAATTTTAGTCAAGCTTTATACTTTTGCGTAATTTATATCATGGACTTTCGGGCTAATTACCTTGACAACTTTCGAGAGATACTTTATTGGTGGAGTTTAGTACGTATATGACAAATGTACATGTAGTGTGTATAATACATTTCCATAAGTGTCCTACAACGTGTGCTTATTAGACACACGTCATCTCAATACTTAGACGACCGTCATGCGAATACCATCGCTCATATTGAGATGAAGACTTAAGGTCGTGGAGCCTACCCACATCCATCTCAAGCGATCTTGAGAATCCTCAGTAGTTTTCTACAAAGACACTTTATATTTTAACATGTGCAATTTCACAACTTTAACTTTAACATTATAAATGCGCATATAATAATATCAGCTGAAATAAAATACCATATCATAATTGTATGCCATCATAATAACTGTCCAAGAAAAATCTCATGAAACTGAAATATAGAATGTACTAAGTACACAAATGTCATTACTGAAAATTTGACATAAAACTCTCACTCAAAAGAACAATCACAGTTATACTCCCACTCAGAAAAACAATAATCACGGTGACTCTAGTACCCCAACGCATGTACAATGTCCCTGAAAGGAATCTTTTAGTAAGTAGGCCTGTAATATTCTCCAGTGTAGACTTATGCACTATGTCAAAATTAACGCGTCAGATTGACAAAAAAAGCTAATGCAAAATGAAACTCTTTTATGTTGCCGTCCTAAAGTTTGAGTGTAGAAATGAAATCATTTAATGAGCAATGCATAATCTCACTCAGCTATCCAATTACATGACCAAAATATCACCATGTTATATCAATCATTAGATCAACTAAACAAGTCAAAAGTGACCTAATCAATCAATACATAGTCTAACACTGTAGAAGGTAATTCCTCTCATAATCTAAGAAGCTCTTGTAGGATCAAAATACAATGATAGATCTAAGAACAATATCATTTATACTACAACATAAGATAATAAAAATTCAGGTATGGTGTTCTTGAGCAACAATTTCTTAATCTTTCAGAAAACTATAGGAAGGTCCAGAGTTTTGATCATCCTGAATGATCTAGCCATAATATTCTCTCCATCGATCGGACCTTACAACTTTCATTTTTCGATTCAATTGTTGCCCAACTCCTAATTGAAAAGTCTTGAAAATTTTTAAGGAATTAGATTTCATGTGGAGGAGAAAGACATGGGCGTAACGAAAGAAATCGTTAATGAATATAATGAAATATCTATGACTTTACCGAGAAGGGTGGGAAAGGTCTACAAATATCAGTATAGATAAGCTGAAATAAATTTGTACTCTTTTTTGACTCAATTTTTTTTAATTTGATCAATTTCTCTCAAATATAATAAAAAATGGTAGAGAAATCAGAAAAATCTAGAATGTCAAGAAACACATATCTTCACAAGATAATGCAATTTGAAAATATGCCCAAAATATTTATGCCATAACCTAGAGAACTGCAAGAAAATTTTAGAGCATTTTGCAGTAGGCAAAATATTATGACAAGGACTGACACCTGATAAAAATTGTTCATATGATGCATCTAATGTCGTTTGAATAAATTATCAACTAACAAATTAGAACCAATAGAATCACCATGGAGATGGATTATAAAACTAGATTCATTCAGATTAGCACTACAACCAGAATTCTTAAAAATTACTTCATATCCAAAAGAAATTATTCTGGAACATAGATCAAAGTATGCTCAAAATGACACATAGATTTTTTTTCAAATTTAAAGCATGATAAGAATTTAAAACTTGTCTGAAAGTTTCTATGAACTCCACTATACTGCCTACCCTTGACAGATCCCTCAAACTGATGCTTGATGACATAAGCAAATCTTTAGCATTCTCCTTTTCAGAAATTCCACTAAACATAATGGGATTTATAAAACACTTAATTATGAGAATACTCATCTTGTTGGTCTAAATCTATTTGTCAATGGACACCTTAGTTGCTAACTTTTGAGCATTAGTAGTTGCTGGGTCAATATTGGGCTTGTCTTCAGCTAGCACAAAATTATAATCAATAAACTCAATACTATCTGGAGTTTCATCTTTCATGATGAATAATTTGAGTGTGTCAAGATATTTATTCTAGTCAAATGCTTCTGAATTAAGGTGAGATTCATAACTGTAGCGGAAATAAATTCTTCACTGAATTAATATTTACTGACATATAATAAAATTATGTGAATATATATACATTATTTATTTACTGTCACGAGCCTATCCGGGGTTACGATGGTCTAGTCAGAGTGGCATTAATGTGTTCAGGGTTCATGCCTTTCCACCCTGTGGGTCTGACAAGCAATAATTTAATTTTGCCTTTAGGCAATGACTAATTATGATTGCACCCAGTTGAAAATCATACTCAAGACTAGACTGATCACGTTCAGTTCAATTATAGACACTTACTATCCTTTGAACTTAGGGTCATCCTAATCTTATCAATATGTGCAGTCTATTTTGCCCTACTAGATTACCAAAAATTCTATAATCATTACCTTTGGGTAATATATAAAATTTTTAGTAATCTAGCATTACTGTCAATCTTAATAGTTCGCAATTACAGGGCTCCAAAATAAGAGTAAAACAAAGTATGTTACTGAATAATCTACCTTTGAGTATATCTATTTAGTCATATTAGGTTTTACTCAAACGATCGTTAATCTTATCTTATATAAACCCTATTAGAGATACTATACTTTATGAAATGTGATAATATTTGCTTTCATCAATGAAACCTTAGTGAAAATCCTAAAAATTTTTAATTGAACACATATAATGATATTCACATTCATAATTTGATCAGAAAAATCACATTACCTTAAGTTATCAAAAATTTTACTGAGATTGTCGATTATATAGAATAATAATACTTTCATGAACTTATGCAAAACTAATAGAAAATTTATACAAACTTAAAAGGAAAATTATGATTGTATATACTGGATTTCAAATATACTTGTATATGCAGATCAAAATTTGCTATTTAAGATTGGAATTAGTTCACTCTCAAAGCATGTGAATCTCATCATTCATGGCATTACATGATTTTAAATAGCAACAATTAATATTTTAAATTCATCTAATCAGATAAGAGAAACTGAACCTAGATGAAATTCAACATCTCAATTACAAGTCCCCAAATAATATAAATTAGATTCGAATACCATAATTCTCAACTTGAACAATTTCATAATAAAATTTTTTTGAACTCTAAGTAAAAAATGGCCAAATAGCCATGCTTCTGAGAATTTACAACCAAATGGATAAATAAGACATGAAATGTCGAGTCACCGTGATTATCATTGTGGTTGTACCATATATTTAATCAATATGCTATTTAATACCATTTGTTTTTTAGTCACAAAATCATAGTTTGAAAATCTCCACAATTTTTCAAGAAAATAATGTAGATTGACAATCCACATAATAAAAAACTAGGTCCAAATCTAATATTGAAACACATAATTAAAATGCAAAGTAAAATATTCAAATTTGCCACATGCATCCAGTTCAAACAAACAATTTGGACACTGAAGAATATCACCGCCCTTTTTTTTTAATTTGAATACTGAAGTATGTGTATCTCTGAAGAAATCTTAACAAAAAAGAGAAACTTATCTCTTTTATTCAGATTTAAAATTTATCTTACTCGCATGAACAAAAGATAAATGGAGAATACTTGGCATGCCTTACTTATTTGATGAATATCATTAGTGAATTTCTTTATTTGGATTCAAAAAGATCAAATTCTTTAATTAAAAAAGTTTTAAATGAAAATCTCCAAGAAATATAAAATTGTTGCGCTTTAAAAATACTCATGAATAGAATATTTAAAACTCAAATATAGTTCCCGTGAATAGATAATTAAAAAATTGCTAAGATATCTTTTCATATCCTTCATATGAACTCTAGAATAATTTTTCGTAAATTTGAAAAATCCAACCTGAAAGAGAATATTCTCTTACAGAAGTAAATCAACTACTCATTGGGATTCATATCTTTTAGATAAAAATTATCCAATCTACTTATCTCAGTCCATAACTTCGTTATTTATTACCAAAATAAGAGATAATATTACAAGAGATTTTTTAAACTAAAAGACAATTAAGATAGGAAAGAGAACTTATCTCATTCCTAACCCAAACAACATATTTAGTGTTCATCTACAGAATCAATTGTCACAAGGGACTCTTTGGATAATTTTTATCTTTAGACAGATTAAATTTGAATTATCATAGGCAAAGCGTAGGGGATATGATACGAAAATAATCAATTCAATAATCAAAAAACAATCAATTCCTCAAAATCTTTGTCTAAAGGCCAATAAACAATTTTGAAAAATAAACAAAACCTAAATCCTTCCTATAACAACAGCCTCTTCAAAAAAGCAGGAAGAAGGAAAACGAAATAAATTATTTAAAAACCTAAAGCAACCATACTCAAAATTAATCTCTCAGCGGTCCTCATCTCTTTCGATCTATCCTTTTTAATTCAGAGTTTCAACATAATAGTTCTTAAACAAAATTAATAATAATCACGCATGATTAGATCCTAATATATCGATAGCATAGATAGACTCTGATACCACTTGTTAGAATTTATCTATCATAAAAAAAAGATCATCTACATTTTTGTATTGATTTTAATAGCAAGCATGATAAATATTATGAACTATAGAGAACCTTTAAAAGACATACCTCTTGGGGAATTGATAAACTGTACCTGGATCTAGATCGTCGCTTTAGAAAATGAGATGGAGAGCCTTCTCTCCGCTTAACCTTACTTCTTATGGGTAGAGAATTATGCGTGGCTGCAGAGAGGAACTTCCTCTCCATATATAATTTTTTGATTAGTGGCCTTCCCATAGTGCCCCTAACCCTAATTAGAGAGTATATTAGGTCCCACCTAGCTTTACAACTTAGTGCACCTATTAGACACACCTAATATGTTGACTAACATAAATTACACGTGTGTTATGATATGGGATAAGAAATAAGGTATGGATCAAATCAGAAAATATCTTACATGTACAAGACCTGATATTGCTTGTGCAGTTGGAATGTTGGGCAGATATCAAAGTAATCCAGGTTTGAAACACTGGAGAACTGCAAAGAAAGTCATGTTATACCTTCAAGGGACTAAGGACTACAAGCTTACATACAAGCAATCTGATCATTTGGAAGCGGTTGTGTAAGATCCCTAGTTGAAAATACTGTATTTTTATTTTTCCTAAAGTATTTATTTTAAATTTACAAATCATTTTTTTAATGAACTTAATTTATTATTTTCTTTCTTGTGATTATTACTATTATTAAATATGAAAATTATTTTTAAGATAATGAACGGTATTTTAGCTTTAAATATTATTACCATTTTTAATTATCGACATTTTTAGTTACTTATTTGTATTAGTTTTATACTTACCATTATTATTATTATTCTATTATGATTATTATTTATCGTAATTACTATTAGTGTTATCGTTATTTTTATTGTCGGTGCTTATTAATTATTATTAGTGTTAGTATTATTTTATTTATCTATTCTAATAGTTGTACTATATTTGGTTGTGATAGTGATTAATTCTATTATTAATACATTTGATAATTATTTATTTTAATTTAGTGCTGCTATTATTGTTGTCATTATTATTATTAATTAGGATTATTATTATTACTTGGTAATAATTACCATTTCTAATTAAGGCTATTGTTATTATTTATTATTTTTAGTAAGAGTTATTGAATTTATTATTAATACTATTTTGTATTTATTACTATTATGACTACTACTATTATTATGACTTAATGTTTATATTTTTAGTAATAGCATTATTTCCTTTCCCTTGTATCCTTGATTCTACCCATACCCATTAGCTTTGATCCAAACCCATTTCAATATTCTATTACCTATTTGGATCCAACCCGTTAGCATAACCGCTACCCGAAACCCATTACTCATTAACTTGTTGATCCTTACACCCATTATGAATCCTGGTACCTAACCCGTTGTCTAAACCCAATGCCCATTGGTGATCCTATACCCTCAACCCGTTTGGATTCAAGACCCAATAACCATTACCCATTAGACCCAATAACCTATTCTATATAAATTATCTTTAACCTAAACCTAATCCTAATTATCTCTTCCTCTTCACTTTGCTGCCGCCCAGATCTGCAGCGCCTTGGCCGAGTCCATAACCGCCGCACAACCTCCAACCAAGGTCCCCTTCATCATCTCCCTCATAGTCAGCCCACCAGAGATTGATCATCTAGCTCCTGTCGGATCCAAGTGGGAGAAAAGCTGGTTGTTTTATCTCTTCCTCTCCCGCTCCTCTCTCTGATTGGTTCTTTGATGGGCTGCACTTAAAAATTGCTTCTTCTTTTGCCAAGCTTTTTCTATTATTGGTAAAGATTTGGATCTTGTGTCTTTTGGTGAGAAATTCCTTCATGGTTTTTTTGATAGGTTCGCTTGCCACTAGCTTAAGATCTTGTTTTTGGTGCTCTGTGCTGGCCGCCCGTTCCAAGTTGGGCATTGATTCTTGTTGGCAAGGTGTAGGTCTGGGTCTCCAGTCTCTTGTAGCGGAGGGAACCGCGCGAGGTTGGCTTCGCCGACCTTATCTCCTCTGTCGGCGAGCGCCGAGACGCCCCAACATTCTGCCGCCCCTGGCAGCCGTAAGTCCCCTCTCTCCATCTCTTTATTATTCCTCTCTATAACAAGTCTCTATAACAAATAAGTGTATATTAATATTTTATTTTATGTGTGCTATATATTTTTGTGTAGAGGCTAATTAATGTGTGTGCTATTTTTCACCGATGGCCGTGCTCCACAATCCAAGACAAAGGCAACCAAGAAACACTCCTTGTATAACCTTGCTCCGAACCATTTTCGGGCTCTCCGCGGGATGCCGTTGATCGACGTCGGCAAGCGCGAATGCACCCCACGCCCTTCACGGCGAGTTGCTCTATCCAACGACACCCTCCACGACCCCGGACGCCTCCGTCGGAGCCTCCGTCGTTGCGCCGCAAATTGGCTCGAGGTTAGCTTTACATTTTATTGTATTGGGGGCAATATTGTAATAATTGAGAACTTCAATTAAATGTGTGTGTTTGTGTGTGCGCGTGAGTGTCTTTGTTGGTAATATGCATGCATGTGTATGCATGATGTATATGTGCATGCATGGATGTGAATTAAATAATGTATAGGTATTTATAGTTAATAATAGGTATTTATTAATTGGATATGTTTGCATTAAATTAATGTGAATGGGTATATGTGTAATTATGCATTAGTATATATGTAAGTATATAATATGTAGGCATATTTATATATATGTATTGTTGTGTATGCTTGTGTACGTATGTGTACGTGGGTGTACACGTATGTGTCGGGTTGCTCGGGAGTGTGTCTAGCATGCATTTATATTTATTTATGTGTTCGGTTGCATGCCACAGCATTTCGGACCCATTTGGTGAGATCCGGACCAGTTGCAGGAGACCCGGACCCGATTCAGGTTCGTGTCGTTGTGGACCCGATACAATGAGGATTCGAAGACCGATGCATGGGATGGTTCGTAGACCAGTACCGGTTCGTGCAGTGAAGACCAGACGAAGATTCGGTTCCGAAACTGCGTCATTTCATGTGAGTGTTCGTTTTTGTATTTACCGTTGTCGGTATGCCTTACATGTTGATCTTATCATTTCATGTGACTTTCAGTTATATTTTGTCAGTTTGATTACTTGTACCGCTTCATTAAACATCTACGATTGTCCACTTTATTCATGTAGTTGTTATTTGCTTGTATTAGCGTTATTTCATGTGTTGGTAGTTTGTCCCTGTTGGCTTGGGCTTAGTTTGATATACCTTTAGACTGTGACTTGACTCGACCTATTGATTGGATAGATTAAGTATATAGTTAAGCATCAGATATATGTGGATCTTGTATTTGGACATTGAGATATTAGAGTTATATCATTTCATGAATAGATGATTACTGTTTCAGATTGGGACTAATTGTAATGGAACTTGGACTGTATACTAGATTGAGCTTATGTTGGATTGGTTCAATATTGAGGTTTACTATCTACAATGTATCTGAACAATTATCAGACTTGATATTCCTTACTTGGTGATAATTCAGTTAAGAATTTATTCAGATATTTGAGGACAGATTATATATTTCATATAGAGTACTTTCCAGACTTGTTATTCTTTCATTGGAAATAACTTAGGTGATGATTCATTCGGATATTGAGGATGAATTTGATATGATGTTACTTTACTAAGAAATTGGATCACTTGATGTTTGGATCAGAATATGGAGTTAGTTGGAGTTCGAGTCGAACTGGGATTTATGTTATTTACATGGATATTGATCAGTATTTAGATGTGACTGATTTTGTTAGATTGTGACCAGATGGGTGGATATCTTATCTTGGACTTCGATATGTGATATCATATTGGTTTTGGATTATTAGAAGTAAGGGCTCATAGATGTTTCAACTGATTATATCATTTGAGTAATGATGAGTAGTTGGTATCGACTCGTGAGTGGATTTATGCTAGATGGTAGTTCTTTGAGGATGTTTCCTATTTAATATGATTGTGGAGTATGTTGATTTGTTGATCTCGAGGACACACCATGTGCTTTATGTATAGTTATTGATTACTTCGGTTAATAGAAATTGAGTTATTATGATGGTGATCTATTCGATGTCAATGATCTTGTACTTCAGAGCTTATAGGAGTTGGTAGAGATGAATATCGGCTATTGTTATATGCAGTACAGGCATATGAGATATCCATCAGTTCTAGATGAGACTGGCTATTGAATATTATCTACTGTTATTGTATACATTCATTGTTATTGAAAGTTACTGGGAAAATATTGTTGGACCGTAACACTTTCATTGTTCTATTGTTCTACCGTTTACATGGTATTATTGTTCACATTGTTATTATCACATGGATATTGTTATTGTCACCGTATCGTCCCAGTAATCGAAATGACATGGATATTGATTGTTATAAATAATAATGTAAATGGACAACTTACACTGGGATTGGGGAAATTGATGGAGGAGACAGCGTCTGTATTTTGGGTGGACCTAGGATACAGGTTGCGCAGCCGAGATACGGTTCCACTGCAGGGTTCCGGGGGATGACTAACATCCCGTATTGTTCATATTGTCATTGCATTGACACATTGTTATTGTTATTGTTATTGACTACCTAGCGGTAGGACCTGGTTCAGCGCCAGGTGATTGGGCCATGGTTCCGGGTATGTACGGAACCCACCTAAAGCATGGATAATGTCTCTTCCATTGATTTCAATAACCTAGGACCCTGATTGATACGTGTAGTAGGCGTAGTATGGGATTGCGTCTATTACAGGTGGCAATTGGTGTTCGCTGACATAATAAATGTTAACAAATTGTTATAGCATATCGTGACTGACTGTATCACTTGACTGTACATATATCACTGTGATAGACATATGACCATAACCAGGACCAGACCTGTGACTATGACTTGGACCAGATTGTATGCCAACCTAGTGACATGTGATAGATTTCACGCCTTGACATTGATTGCATATTTACAGTTGTGCCAGTTATCTTCTACCTGTATTCCTGTTTTTATCTTATATGTTACTGTTCAGTTATTTATTGTGTTATTTAGTCTTTCTATCTGCAGTTGTTCCTACTATTATATATGCACATGGTTTCTTCTGCACGAGTTCTTTCCCCTTTACACACACACTCATTATGGTCACGTTCTGACGACCCTGGATTTGCACGTCCAGCTATTGGACGGTTGGTTGTTCTAATGTGCAGGTTTTCGATGAGACGGTTTGCCTTGCGAGGAGTTTGGGCCCTCTCCCTTTAATTCTGGTATACTTGCATTTTATTCTTGTTATGATTCTTTGATTCCTGTATATCACCTTTGACTTCTATTCAGCTGTCATTTTTTTATGTTATTCATTGCTATCATGTGTAGTCTTATATGTATTATTGCAGTGATCCTTGATTATTACAGTTCTGATTCATAGCTTGTTCAGGTTACAATTTAGGCTTAGCGTATATACGTGGGGTATTTTCCTCGCGTATATGCGTCGCCATAACGTCTCCGTATCTTTAGGATCTGGGCGTTACAGGTTGGATATTCTGATTATGACTTTGCTGGATGTCCTAACTCTAGAAAATCTACATCAGGACATGTCTTCTTATTAGCTATATCTTGGAGAAGTGTAAAGCAATCATTAGTTGCTACTTCAACCACAGAAGCAGAGTTTGTATCATGCTTTGAAATGACAACACAGATTATTTGATTAACGAGTTTTGTTTCCAGGTTTCAAATTGTTGACTCAATCTCTAAGCCATTAAAGATACACTACGACAACTCCGCTGCAGTGTTTTTGGTCAAGAATAATAAAAGTGAAAGTCGCAGTAGACATAAAGTATTTAAAACTTCGGAAGCATGTGAAATCTAGTAAGGTGGTTATTGATCATATTAGTATGAGATTTATATTTGCGGATCCTTTGACGAAAGGATTGCCATTTAAGACTTATAAAGAGCATGTTGAGCATATGAGACTCAGTTCTATTTTATAATTGCGATAATCACTTATGTTTGTATCGCTTTTGTTCGACATGAAAAACTCTAGGTGATTTAAATTTGTCTTCTCATTTACTGTTTGCTTACATAAAGTTGAGAGAATGACAATATACATGTTTGAATATTAAGTAGACCCTGAATGAGCATTTGAAAGCTCATTCATAAATATATGACCCACATATTGTTCTCATTCAAATGAGAAAGTTACATTATAATATATGAAAGGTAATACTTGATCTTAGAGGACTTGCCGCCATGATTCGTGTGATTTAAACTCTTTTGCTTGAGTATAAGGATTTAGAAAAAAAATTGTTCATATATTAATTTTAATTTAATACATGTTAAGTATTCTATGAGCCAAGTGGGAGAATGTTAGATATTATTTTATTTTTTTATAACCAATTTTCAGTTTCATGGCCCATTAGAAGTTTGAAAGAAAATGAAAAACTCACTAACGATTTTTCCCTATAATGTAAGACATAGTTTGTGAAGTTACAACTACCCATCTTACTCCTATTTATATGTCCATTTTGATGGGAAGAGAATATATCAAAAGAGAAATATTTTTTTATTCTCAAGGGATAAGGGTCTCTAGAATACAAAAGAGTATGTGAGATTCCATCTTTTTATGGATATAAAGTTTGGATAGACGAGTCAACGAATCCCAAAATTCTGAACTTATTTATTTTGTTACAACAAGAAATTGAATTTGAATTCTATGGCTGGAAGTATGATCTATTGCCTCCGCTCTTAAGTTTATATATATTTGATCTATTATTTGAAAATGGCTAACATGATCATGACCAGGAGGGATAAACGTTGTGGCAGAGCTGTGTTCCGGAGCACAACACTCTGTTTATATGAGAGGGGATGCGGATATTTGTTGACAACAAACCGAAGAGGAAACTCACGCTACAGCCAAAGGCGGAGCCAGGGGGTCAAGAGGGGTCAAGTGACCTGCCAGCCCCGCTCAAGAATGGGATATTGCTTCACTTTATGTACATATAAACAAAATATACTAACTAAGAAAAGTAATGAGAAGTATAGGTCACCTGGTGTTTGTTTGTACTCTATTGTCCATAAACCTATATATGAATCTTACAATTCCCATTTGGTTTTAATTTTTTTCCTGTTTCTTTCCTATAATTTCTTATGTTTTTCTTTGTCATCATGTTTGACAAAATGCAACTGAGTTTCAAATCACTTTCAAATCTCAACAAGTCTTTAAAGATTTAGAAGGAAAATAGAAAAAAGTTTAAAAAGTTCAAACACTATGCTTTTATCCTATCATAGTTGCAGTCTTCTTATCAAGAAACATGTTCTAGCGAGACCAACGTCTTAAGTATTGAACTTGGTCAACATGTTTGATGCTAGAAATCAAGGATATGATTGTCACAGTGAGATCACCCATCACACCATGCACGCCTTGTTGGGAAATATGAAGAATTAAATGTGAATCTTTGAGTTGAATTACGACGAGATCCGTTGATAGAATCAATTTGATAATGGTTGGAGTGTGTTCTCCTTCTATTCGGGATGAACGTGATATATTCACATGTTCAATTCCGACTTCGAATGAATGGGATATTCAAGTCTAAAGTTTGCCTAATTCAAAAGCCAAAAGGGACTAAAGGTAACTAAAAGCATTTAGTCCCACATTGACCGCGGGATGAAAGTTTGAAGTGTTTAAATAGAGAAAAATGGGAACAAAGGGTGTGCCCTTTGGGTACTTGGAGTTTTTGCGCGCTATTAGGGGGAAACCATGCCCACACACACGCATGCCGTTGTGCCGGAGCCGGGCCGATCCGGGCTCAGGTTCCCTACCCGATCCGGTTCTTTTTGAACCAGATCTCACAGGTATGGGTTACAGCGGATCGTACCCGCTTCGCCATCCGGATCTGAACCGACTCAGCACAGCAGCTGGATATTCTGATTATGACTTTGCTGGATGTTCCGACTCTAGAAAATCTACATCAGGATATGTCTTCTTATTAGCTATATCTTGGAGAAGTGTAAATCAATCATTAGTTGCTAAGCAGAGTTTGTATCATACTTTGAAGCGACAATACAGATTATTTGATTAAGGAGCTTTGTTTCAAGGTTTCAAATTGTTGACTCAATCTCTAAGCACAACTCCGCTGCAGTGTTTTTGGCCAAGAATAATAAAAGTGGAAGTCGCAGTAGACACATCGACATAAAGTATTTAAAACTTCGGGAAACATGTGAAATCAAGTAAGGTGGTTATTGATCATATTAGTACGAGATTGATAATTGCGGATCCTTTGACGAAAGGATTGCCATGTAAGACTTATAAAGAGCATGTTGAGCATATGAGACTCAGTTCTATTTTATAATTGCGATAATCACTTATGTTTGTATCGCTTTTGTTCGACATGAAAAACTCTAGGTGATTTAAATTTGTCTTCTCATTTACTGTTTGCTTACATAAAGTTGAGAGAATGACAATATACATGTTTGAATATTAAGTAGACCCTGAATGAGCATTTGGAAGCTCATTCATAAATATATGACCCACATATTGTTCTCATTCAAATGAGAAAGTTACATTGTAATATATGAAAGGTAATACTTGATCTTAGAGGACTTGCCGCCATGATTCGTGTGATTTAAACTCTTTTGCTTGAGTATAAGGATTTAGAAAAAAAATTGTTCATATATTAATTTTAATTTAATACATGTTAAGTATTTTATGAGCCAAGTGGGAGAATGTTAGATATTATTTTATTTTTTATAACCAATTTTCAGTTTCATAGCCCATTAGAAGTTTGAAAGAAAATGAAAAACCTACTAACGATTTTTTCCTATAATGTGAGACATAGTTTGTGGAGTTACAACTACCTATCTTACTCCTATTTATATGTCCTTTTTGATGGGAAGAGAATATATCAAAAGAGAAATATTTTTTTATTCTTAAGGGATAAGGGTCTCTAGTCTACAAAAGAGTATGTGAGATTCCATCTTTTTATGAATATAAAGTGGATAGACGAGCCAATGAATCCCAAAATTCTGAAGTTATTTATTTTATTACAACAAGAAATTGAATCTGAATTCTATGGCTGGAAGTATAATCTATTGCCTCCGCTCTTAAGTTTATATATATTTGATCTATTATTTTGAAAATGGCTAACAGGATCATGACCAAGAGGGATAAACGTTGTGGCAGAGCGGTGTTCCGGAGCACAACACTCTGTTTCTGTGAGGGGGAATGCGGATATTTGTTGACAACAAACCGAAGAGGACACTCACGCTGCAGCCAAAGGCGGAGCCAGGGGGCCAAGGGAGGTCACGTGACCTGCCAGCCCCGCTCAAGAATGGGATATTGCTTCACTTTATGTACATATAAACAAAATATACTAACTAAGAAAAGTAATGAGAAGTATAGATCACCTGGTGTTTATTTGTACTCTATTGTCCATAAACCTAGATTTGAATCTTATAATTCCCATTTGGTTTTAATTTTTTTCATGTTTCTTTCATACAATTTCTTATTTTTTTTCTTTGTCATTATGTTTGACAAAATGCAACTGAGTTTCAAACCACTTTCAAATCTCAACAAGTCTTTAAAGATTTAGAAGGAAAATAGAAAAAAGTTTAAAAAAGTTTAAACACTATGCTTTTATCCTATCATAGTTGCAGTCTTCTTATCAAGAAATATGTTCTAGCAAGACTAACGTCTTAAATATTGAACTTAGTCAACATGTTTGATGCTAGAAATCAAGGATATGATTGTCACAGTGAGATCACCCATCACACTACGCACGTCTTGTTGGAAAATATGAAGAATTAAATGTGAATTTTTGAGTTGAATTACGGCGATATCCGTTGATAGAATCAATTTGATAATGGTTGAAGTTTGTTCTCCTTCCATTGGGGATGAACATGGTATATTCACATGTTCAATTCCGACTTCAAATGAACGAGATATTCAAGTCTAAAGTTTGCCTAATTCAAAAGCCAAAAGGGGACTAAAGGTAACTAAAAGCATTTAGTCCCACATTGGCCATGGGATGGAAGTTTAAAGTGTTTAAATAGAGAAAAATGGGAACAAAAGGGTGTGCCCTTGGGTAATTGGAGTTTCGCGCGCGATTAAGGGAAACCATGCCCGCACGCGCGCGCCGCCGGTGGCGGCGGTTAGTTGGCCGGTGCCGGAGCCGGGCTTCGGGCTCCCTACCCGGTCCGGTTCTTTTGGAACTGGATCTCACGGGTATGGGTTATAGCGGATCGTACCTGCTCCGCCATCCAGATCCGAACCGACTTAGCGCAACAGCTGACAGAAAACCGTCGCGAACAATTGGGCAGTTTCTGTCTGAAACGAACAGTTACAACGGTTCAGAACAAACCGTTGCAACCGTTCGGTCGGGTTCGGACGGTTTTACCCCTCCCGGAGCGCTATAAATAGCGCTCCTTTTCTCTCATTTCAGAATACACACAGAAACACAACATACAGAAAAGGAAAACAAGTTCATTCCTTTGCATTCTGAAGTGGGATTTCTGCAACTCAGATTCAGAAGTAACTTACAACAGGAAGTGAGAATTCTGCAACTCGGATTCCGAATTGACTTCCAACAGATTCTGAAGATTCCTTCTGAAAGAAGGCTCAGAAAATTCAACAGAATCTTTAAGAGAATTGTTGTCTGAATCTGTGACTTTCAAAAAAAAAATTCTTCTATCTCCCTCCCTTCTCTGCAGTTGGTGTTCCTCCAAAGTAAAGACAAATATTTTCCCTGAAATTTGTCTTGATCCTGCTACTTTGATAATCCTGTGAAGGTACTGGTTAACTACGGTTCGGCAGTACGGTGATTTGATAGTGCTATCCAAATACCGTGAAGGAGTGTTGTATCTTGGGAGACCAGCGTCCAATACCCCGTTAGCACCGTAGCGGGGGACGTAATTGTCTTAAGGAGATTCTTGGTAGTGCTATCCAAATATCGTGAAAGAGTATTGTATCTTGGGAGACCAGCATCCAGTAACCCGTTAGCACCGTAGCGGGGGACGTAATTGTCTTAAGGAGATTCTCTATAAGCGTACCTCACTCCAAGTAGTGAATTAATTTTCTTTATACAAGGGTTATACTGATATTCTGTATATTGAGAGTGACTTATACCAGTCTAATTAGTATTTAACCAAGGAAGATAATTGAAAGGTGGTTTTGCAATTAAGGAACATGCTATTGAACGGAAAACCTCTCACCTGATATTCACCGACCTGACCAATTAGATCAGTGATATTGATTAGTTGTCAGATTGATCCTAAAAACTAACACACCTTGTAAGGAATTTGAAACTATAATGCGGATTAAAACTAGCCATGGATCTAGAATCAAAACATCTCAAGATAGATCATATAATTAAAACAATGCACATAAATCCATACCTGCAGCCATTGAAGGATGGAAGAAGAAGGTTGATGGATGAAGATCTGATCTTTCTCTTTAATCCTGCAAGAAACCCTAATGCAGACCCTTCTTCTCTCTGTCTCTTTTTCCTTTCACAACCTTGCAATTATGATGGATTCAATTTCAACTCATAAAACAATGAGCCTAGGTTATATTCTTTTCAGGAGGAGAGAAGGGGGTCCAACATTTACTAAAATAACCCTGAGATAAAACCACCCATCATGGTTCCTTTATACCTCATGTTATTATTAACTTATATATAAATGTTACTTTAATATGGGCATCTTTAATATCAGTTAACTTTAATTAGGAATCTAATTAATTAACCAAGGTTATTGGTCCACCTTAATGTGAGATTAACATTCTCCCACTTGGACCATTAACCGATTAGGTTAAGACTTTACAAAACAAATAAAAGAAAAGACTCATTTTAAAAACATTTTGACTCCATTGGATTCCATACTGAAAAACTTTGACACGTGATCACGAATTTTAAAAACAACAACAACTGATAAGCCCAAATATGAAATACTGTAATACTGCAATTAGCTTGGACCATCAATGCGAGTCATAGCGGTTATACAACATCCACGTCATACTCCCTTCTATGTACCACAACATTGATAACCCTTACTAATTGAGTCCATAACCAAAATGACCCCTGTAATTGTCTTGTAAAGAATTTCCTGTTTAACAAACATCCATACATAACATGTGTACACATAATTGGATAACAGGAAACACAGAAACAAACTTTTATTGCGCAATAATGTCAATTACATAAGTACCAAAAACATACATTTACAGATTGCTCAAAAGACCCATTCTAACAACATGTTCCTTAAATGTCTTTGGAGGCAATCCCTTTGTCATTGGATCAGCAACCATTAAAGTGGTACTTATACTTTCAATTGACACTTTCTGTTTCTCAACTCTTTCTCTAACCACCATGTACTTCAGTTCTATGTGTCTAGAACCATTAGAGTACTTACCATTCTTAGAGAAGAAAATGGCTGCTGTATTATCACAATATATCTTCAGCGGCTTGGCAATAGAGTCAACTACACCAAGTGCTGAGATAAAATTCCTTAACCATAATGCATGATTCGAGGCTTCAAAACAAGCTATGAACTCAGCCTCCATCGTGGATGAAGCAGTGATAGACTGCTTTACACTCTTCCACGAGATTGCCCCACCTGCTAGCAAGAAAATAAAGCCTGAGGTAGACTTCCTGCTATCTGGGCAACCAGCAAAATCTGAGTCCGAATAGCCGATCACTACCAACTGATCAGATCTCCTATATGTGAGCATTAGGTCCTTCGTTCCCTGAAGATACCGCATTACCTTCTTAGCTAATTTCCAGTGCTCCATTCCTGGATTGCTCTGGTATCTTCCCAATATCCCAACAGCATAACTGATATCTGGCCTGGTACAAGTGTGTGCATACATCAAGCTCCCAACTGCTGACGCATAAGGAACTTTCTGCATTTGACCCTTTTCTAAGTCATTTCTAGGACACTGGCTCCCACATAATTTGTCACCCTTCATGATGGGTGCAGGACTAGTTGAACACATTTCCATATGAAATCTTTCCAAGACTCGATTGATATAACCTTTCTGAGACAATCCTAGCAATCCTCGAGATCTATCCCTGAAGATCTCTATGCCAATAACATAAGTTGCCTCACCCATATCAACCATCTGAAAGTTCTTGGTAAGATAGCTTTTAGTTTCATACAGCAAACCATTATCACTACTGGCTAACAAGATATCATCCACATACAGAACCAGAAAAATAAACTTGCTCCCACTGATCTTTAGATATATACACTGATCAACAGTGTTTTCTGTAAATCCAAAAGAGGTAATGGTATCATTAAACTTTATATACCATTGTCTGGAAGCTTGTTTAAGTCCGTATATGGATTTCTTTAATTTGCAAGCCAAGTATTCTTTTCCTTCCTTTGTGAACCCTTCAGTTGCTCCATGTAAATTTCCTCATCCAAATCTCCATTCAGAAAAGCAGTTTTCACATCCATTTGATGTAACTCCAAATCATAATGAGCTACAAGGGCCATAATGATTCTAAGAGAATCCTTCTTTGATACTGGAGAGAAGGTTTCTCTATAATCAATGCCTTCTTTCTGAGTGAAACCTTTAGCCACAAGTCTGGCCTTATATCATTCGATATTGCCTTCAGAGTCGCGCTTGGTCTTAAAGACCCATTTACACCCGACTTTCTTACAGTTATTAGGCAATTCGACGAGATCCCAGACTTTATTTTGGTCCATAGATTTCAACTCTTCATTCATAGCATCAACCCATTTACTAGAATCATTGCATTCTATGGCTTGTGAAAATGAAACTGGATCTTTATTTATCCCAATATCATAATCAGATTCCTGTAGATACACCACATAATCATCTGAAATGGCAGATCTTCTTTCCCTTTGAGATCTTCTCAAAGCTGCCGGTTGTAGTGGTTCTACAATATTTTCAATGACAATATCCTCATGGAGTGGTGAACCAACATCATTATGTTGTTCTGGTATCTCAGCTTGATGATCAAGTTGAGGGACAACAATTTCTCTTGAAGGAAAGGGTATTGGGATATTTACCCTTACTTCCTCAAGATCTACCTTTCTTGGTTCATCACTCCCACTAATTTCGCCATTCTCAAGGAATCTGGCATTACCAGTTTCAACTATTCTTGTACTATAGTTAGGACAATAAAATTTGTACCCCTTAGATTTATCTGGATAACCAATGAAATACCCAGATATTGTCCTTGAGTCTAATTTCTTTTCTTGTGGATTATATATTCTAGCCTCTGCTGGACAACCCCAAACATGTAAATGTCTTAAACTAGGTTTCCTACCAGTCCACAACTCGAAAGGAGTTGTTGGGACTGCCTTACTAGGAACCCTGTTCAAGATATACATAGCAGTCTTTAAGGCTTCATTCCACAATGAATTGGGTACATTAGAGAAGCTCATCATGCTCCTAACCATATCCATAAGTGTCCGGTTTCGCCTTTCAGCAACTCCATTCTGCTGAGGCGTACCTGGCATTGTGTATTGAGCACAAATACCATGCTTTTCTAGAAATTTGGCAAATGGGCCAGGATTTTGTCCTGACTCATCATATCTACCATAAAATTCACCACCTCGATCTGATCTTATGATTTTAACCTTTTTATCTAATTGTCTCTCGACTTCTGTAATGAACACCTCAAGGATGTCAACAGCCTGAGACTTTTCATTAATTAGATACACATAACCATAACGTGACAGATCATTTATAAAGGTAATGAAATATCTCTCTCCCGTAAAACATGGAATGGAGAGTGGTCCGCAAATATCTGTATGAATTATTTCAAGGAGTTCTTTACTTCTTGTGGCACCTTTCTTAGTGTGTTTAGTTTGCTTTCCTTTTATGCAATTTACACACACATCAAAATCAGTGAAGTCTAGGTTATCCAAAATCTCATTCTTCACTAATCTTACTATTCTATCCCTGGAGATATGCCCCAGTCGTCTATGCCACAAGATAGAGGAATTTTCATTAATTAAGCCACGTTTAATACCAACATTCGAATGCAGAGATAATAGAGATTGTGCAAACTCATCATTCAATGAAATTTTATATAAACCATCACATAAAATTCCATGTCCAACCGACATTGAATTAAACATTAAACTGAGTTTTCCACAACTGAATAAAACAGAATATCCAAAACATCTAATTTGGATAATGACATTAAGTTCCTAGAAATCGAAGGTACATAAAAAGTATCCTTAAGATCCATCTGATGTCCCGTCTCTAAGATCAGTCGGTAAGTACCAACAGCCTCGACCTCCACTTTGAGACGGTTCCCCATAAAGACGAATCTCTCACTTTCCTTCGGTTTCCGGGTTGTAAGGAATCCCTGCATTGAATTAGTTATGTGAGTTGTGGCTCCAGAGTCAATCCACCAAGTATTAGAAGGTACTTCAGCAAGATTTGATTCATAACATACAAAAGAAAGATTCATACCCTTCTTTTCGAACCAAGCCTTCCTCTTGTTGCAGTCCTTCTTCACATGTCCTTTTCTGTCACAGAAGTAGCATTTGACAGTGAAAACCTTTCTATGACCTTGGCTACTTTCCCCATGGTCATTTCCTTTCTTTGATGGAAACCTCTTACCTCTTCCATATTTACCTTTCTTATGGATACCTCCTTGAGTTACTGCCAACACTGAGTGCTGCCCTTCTTGCCTCAGTCTCACTTCCTCTTGTACACACATACCAGTCAGCTCATTCAGATTCCACTTATCCTTATGAGTATTATAGTGGATCTTGAATGGCCCAAACTGAGAGGGAAGTGAGTTGAGGATGAACTGTACTAAGAAGGATTCATCCACTTTCATTCCCAGTGATCCTAACTTCGCAGCCTTATCAGTCATATTAAGAATGTGTTGTTGAACTCCTCTACTACCATCATATTTCATGGTGGTAAGTTCAGCCATAAGGGTGCCAGCTAATGACTTATCTGCAGACTTAAATCGGTCTTTAATAAAAGTTAAAAGTTCAGATGCCTTAGTAGTATGTGGGAGTGAAGTCTTGATGTTATTGGTAATGGTCATCTTGATGAACATGAGACTGAGTCTATTCGACCTTTCCCAAGCTTTGGCATGGCTAGCCTGTTCTGCAGTACTTTCAGCAGTCACTTCATCAGGTTTCTCTACTAAAAGAGCCATGTCTAGGTCCAGAACACCCAGTGTAAACTGTACATGCTCAAACCACTCAGAGAAGTTTGTACCATCCAGGGCTGGAATGCTAGTCGCATGAGTGTGAAGGGAAGTGGGAACGTTCACTGAAATATAATAGGACAAGCTCACATTAATGCCTCGAATCAATACAAAATTTTAAATTTAATTAAGATGAACTATTGATATCACTTTGATTTCTCCTTTGGGCGAAACCTAAGCATATCTAGTGTTCAGTCTTTAGGTGAGACTCTTTTATCACCTATGTAGGTCTAATATAATTTATGCTACTTAGACAGTAAGTCATGTTACCTTTGGGTATCCAAATTCTACACCACTAAGTTGCATAAATTACACTACCCTACCCCGGTTCTTAATTATTTGAAAGAGACTATCCTTTGGGCTAGTCCCAATCTCCTAACTAGAACCGCCATCGAGAGTATTATTGTCTTTAATGTCACTTACATTGACAAGACTTTTATGTAGTTGTATATTCATAAGGTTTACTAACCTAGGTCACTTTGGCAACTACTAAATCAATAAGCCTTATGAATACAAAACTAACCAATAATATTCTCTAATCTTTTATTTGAGTAACACTATAATACTCCAATTCTATTACTTGACCAACATCAATCATTAGTCGACTACTAAGAAGGACTAGTCGACTTGGGTCAAGTCAAGTCGACTATACATTTAGGTCTAGTCGACTAGGGCAAGAAAAGTTAGTCGACTATACCCTTTTATTAGTCGACTATAAGTTTTATTAGTCGACTACAAAATTTTATTAGTCGACTCCTGAAGGAAGGCAACTCTCGGTTAAATTATTAGTCGACTTAGGAAAATTGATTAGTCGACTATAACTTTATTAGTCGACTACACAAAATATCAAGTCGACTATACCTTTTATTAGTCGACTACTCAACATAATTAGTCGACTCCTGTACCGAAACAGAGAGTTCTTAAGTTTCTGGAAAAATAGTTAGTCGACTAGTGTTTCGGGCTAGTCGACTAATAGTTGACAAAACTGTTATCGCGGGCAGTTCCAGATTGCCGGCGGAAATACTTAATTAGGGTAAAATTAGGGTTAATTAATTTATGAAATTTGATCCCAAATAATTGTACAATTAGAGGAGATTGAACAGAACATTAGGGTTAATGAATCCTCTTAAAATTCTACAATTAAAAGATCAAAATTTTGATTTTTATGAACTGTTAATCAAAAACCCTAATTTTCCATAATCCATAATCCAAGATGTATTGATTCTAAAACACAGGCTCTGATACCAAATGTAAGGAATTTGAAACTATAATGCGGATTAAAACTAGCCATGGATCTAGAATCAAAACATCTCAAGATAGATCATATAATTAAAACAATGCACATAAATCCATACCTGCAGCCATTGAAGGATGGAAGAAGAAGGTTGATGGATGAAGATCTGATCTTTCTCTTTAATCCTGCAAGAAACCCTAATGCAGACTCTTCTTCTCTCTGTCTCATTTTCCTTTCACAACCTTGCAATTATGATGGATTCAATTTCATACTCATAAAACAATGAGCCTAGGTTATATTCTTTTCAGGAGGAGAGAAGGGGGTCTAACATTTACTAAAATAACCCTGAGATAAAACAACCCATCATGGTTCCTTTATACCTCATGTTATTATTAACTTATATATAAATGTTACTTTAATATGGGCATCTTTAATATCAGTTAACTTTAATTAGGAATCCAATTAATTAACCAAGGTTATTGGTCCACCTTAATGTGAGATTAACACGCCTTTCATGAACCCACAACTTTCTCTAGTTGTTGCAACATTCACGATCCTTTAATTGGAATCCACATATCTCATCTCTATAGGTTTCAATATTATTTAAAATTATAAGCTACAATTCTATTATGTATAATAAAAAAAAAAAAAGATCTTGCACCTACCACTATCTTCATAGTTTTTTCGAGAAGGACCACGATTAGATTGGTGTAAGAAAATGCCCCCTCTTCTCTTGAGATCAAAATCCTAACTATGCCACTGGCAGCTGCTGAAGTCCAACGCAGTGAGGCTTGTTGGGTCTTTTTATCCAAAGATGATGCTCGTAAAGTTAAGATGCTCATAAAGTTTATGTGTCTGTATAAGCTTTGATTATTCAGCGCGACATTTGGAAGATGACACTACTCTTGAGGAAAACAACGTCGAGAATACAGACACCCTCATCATCCATCTCGCCCTCTCTCGAACCCCCCGTGGTTGCTGCCCTAATTGTTTTTAGTTTCTCCATTAGAACATCTCTTGGAAGAGAGAGATGGTGTTTTCGATGCTCGTCAGCTTTGATGCTGATTTTGCTTATTTTGGTTTTAGTCAATTTGAACTTCTTTCATTTCTTTCCCTTTTGGTTTCTTGGTAATGACTTTCTGAAAGTAACAGAGACGACTGTCTGCTGAGATGATTTTCATGGGAGTGTCGGTAATTTTTTTTTAATCATTTTGCAATGATCCTCTTATTTTTTTATATCTCAATAATAGTGTGGGCACCCAGATATGTACTCAAAAAATATTTCTTTACATGGTTCTCCTTGATAAACTGGAAATTTGGCTTTTAGTTTGGTGCGAATGTCCGCTATTAAATTATTTTATGTATATAATGCTCGAAGACTTTATTTATTTATTATTTGTATTTCCTTGGGGATATAAATCTTACAAAGCAGAAGAAGTGAGATGTTTGGAGAAAGAAAGAGGGATATGCCCACCTTTTTGAGATTTGGTTCATGTGTGTGAGCTTCATGCATATATTATAAGACGGTCAATTCTATATTGACACGTAGATAAGATGTCGGGTTTCAAGGGAACAAAGATTTAAATTCTTTGTACTTTTTATCACATTATGAAAAGCTCATTCTCACGTGTGAATACGAGATTGATTCTCTTATAATGTGTGTGGCTCACACACATGAACTGAACCCCACTTTTGGGAGCAATGAAATGACAGTGAGGCTCTCGATTTGAGGCCCGTCCTTTCTCTAAAAAAAAAGTGCAATTTGGATATTCTAACTTTTTAGCAATATTATATTCTAATTTGGCTTTTTTAATATAAAAAAAATCCTATTTTTCCTCAAATAAACATTTATTTCGCAAACAAGCATGACTCATTTAAACTTTTGACAATATTAAACAATAGAATTACATACTCAAGGAAAAACACAGAATAGAGACAAAAGAAAACATAGGATAGAAAAAAAAAGATCTATAACATAGTAATATTTGATTGATGCCGAATATATTGACTTCCCCTTATTTTTCATAGTAGAAAAAAGAATTAAAAAACATAATACAAAAAACAATAAATAAAGAATAAAATAATTAATTTGTCATGAAAATAGAGAAGAATAAAATTATAAAATAAATAACAAATAATTTTTAATAGAAAGGACAATGAAAAATATAGGAAAAAAGAATGAGCGAAGACAATGAAGGGGAAAAATCTTTTAAAAAAACACAAAAGAATTGAAAAAGAGAAGCATAACATCAAGTAAAAAAAATAATTATATCAATATAAAAAAGAATTAGACAGGAATAATTTTCATAATTTGAGATTTTCAAGTTTTAAAAGAAAAAAATTAAAGAGATTTTTCATAATTGGAGGGTTCCAATTGTCTTACAGCAGGAGGGGGAAAAATGAGAGAGGAGGAGGGGGGAGAGATTTCGTAAATTGAGAATTATAATTATATATTATATAGTTTGAGAGTTTCAATTATATAAAGAAAGAATAAAGATAGAGGGTTTCTATAATTTGAGAGGTCTAATTATATTAGGACAATAAAAAATAAAAAATATTATTAAAAATTAAATAGAAAAAATTAGAGGGGGACAACAAACTTTATACTATTGTTTGTCAGAATAGTTGTAGTTGCATATTATAAGCGTAGAATTATCAAGAAAACTACTAAATTTTATTAATGAATATGCACATATTTATAAATTTTTGGGGGGCAAAAGCTCCACAGAATTCCTAATTTATTCAGAAAATCTTACTTGGAAGGTTTTTTTTCCCTATAATCACCCATATAAAATTTTAGGAAAAATCTCTAGAAAAATAATAAAACCATATTTGTGTAATTTTAACTTTCTATAAACTTCTGGGGGCCTATCACATAACTTTCATGCTATCTCATCACCTTAAACTTTCTCACTAAATAAAAGAGCCCAATATTAAATCAGAATTCAATTCATATTACTGTGAAAGAAGACTTGGATTCCGAATTTGCTGATTGTTTGAAAGTCGGTGGCATTGATTGTGATGGGAACTCAGAATAAGCTAGTGAGGCTATGACTCATTGGTAAAAACGTGAGAGTGAGTTGCAGGAGTTCTTGATTCAAGTGTCAGTTACGACATAACTTTTTAAGAGAAAAATAAAATAAAGCAGTAGCAACATAACTTTTGGGTCTGTTTGTTTTGCTACATTTGAGAGGAAGAGAGAAGAATAGAGGCTTCTTCTTCTCTCACTTTTGTTTGTTTACTGAAGAAAAACAAGTTCTTCCTCCAGTCTTGCGTCCCATGTGGCGCTTACGTGTAGGGGGGGGGGGGGGGGGGGGGGGGGTCTCTCTTTCAAATAACCAGAAAACAAGGAAGGTCGAGGATCATGGTGGTTTATTTATTTTTCACTCTCCCTTTTTTCTCCCTCTGCCTTTTCTTGGATCTCCTCACCTCCTCCCTCCTCATCTCTCTCATCAGTTCTCTCATTCGCGCTGTCTCTCTCCATGCTGCACCATCTCTCGTTGTTGATCTCCTCGTTGGTGCCCCTTCTCGTTATCATGAGCTTCTCATCATCGAGCTCGTGGATCAATGTTTTCTATTAATTTTTTACTCTGAGCTTTTTAACCCTCTATCTTTTTCTCTGATCTCCTCACCTCCTCCCTCTTCATAGCTCCCAACATCTCTCTTCTTCGCGCCATCTCTCTCCTCCCAGCGCTTTCTCTCATCGCTGATCTCCCTGCCGCCGCTAGAATTGGGGCTGATCTTGTCCCTGACCTCTTGTCGGCCCACTTGGGGTTGATCTTGACCTTAACTTTCATTTTTTTGTTACCGATCTCCTTGATGTTGACCTCTCGGCTCCGATCTCCTCTATCTTTGTCAAGATCTGATTTTTTTTTCGGCTTCCATCTTTTGGGCTTGGATCTCATTAACCTTGATCTACCCTCTTAAAATGAAGACATATTCATCTTGACCGTCATTGGAATTCAATCTCATCGGCCTCGATCTTTTGGGCGTGGATCTTTTGGCCTCGATCTACTCACTGATAGTGATTTCCTCGATCTCTCGGACTTTGATCTCCTTAGCCGTGATGGTGATATGATGACCATGATGGTGAACTGAGCCACATTGTTTGTCTGTGACAATGATCTGAGCTACTATTGCTGCCTTACCGAAATTTATTTAGAGGGTGATCGAGTCCCTCCCCCCAGTTTGCCTGTCAGATCTGTTGAGAATTGCATGCTGGGTAATTGCATGGAAAGAATGTTTGTGCATGGGGGTATTTTACCATTGTGTGACAATATGAGCTGATCTTTTTGTCTTTTGTGAGGCGGTAATGCTATTTGCCTCCCGCTTTCATCTTCCGATTGCCCTTCTGTCCTACGCGTCATGCCACGTCAGAAAAATTGAAATAAAACCCTCCATCCTCTAGTGCGCTCTCTCTCATCTGTCTCTAAAAATTCTAGATCTGAGAACCTCTGCCTCTTTTGCCGTCGCCGTCTCTTGCGCTCATATCCGCGTGTCCGTCATCGCTTGCCGCCTCGCTTCCAGCCGCTTGCCTCGCCTGTGGCTTCAACCCCATTCCTGTCCTCTACGCTCTCCCGTTCCTCCTCTTCCATCGACCCGATCAGCCCACTTCCTTCGACAACGAGCTTGGTGGCTCAATACGGAAGGAGTATTGAGATCTGAGAACCTACAAAGATTAGATTTCCCCCCCTTTCCCTCCCTTCTCTCCTCATCTCATCTCCATATTCCATCTGCTAAAAAAGCGTAAAGGAATGTAAATCTGATCTAAAAATGTTGTTTTTAGAGAACTGATTGACAAGTGGATCATTTTCTCAGATCCCCTTTCCCTCCCTCACATCCTCGCCTGTTGCCACCTCCCGTTCACGCCAATTGTCGCTTCCCGTTCAGACCAGATCAGCTGGTTGTCGCTTTCAGATATGAGAATCCACACAAATGTACAATTTTTTCCCTTTTTTCTCTCCAACGATTTGATTTTTAGTGTATAATCTCTCTAAGATCTGAGAATGGTATTTGGATTTAGATTTTTTATTCAATTTGAGAAAAATAATTCTTGTCCTCATCTTTTAGTTCAATTTATGGCAAATAGCCATATGCATACATTCGGTGATGCATGAACCTGTTGGATTTGTTTTTCTTATTTGTTGTAAATAAATGTAATTGATGGATGAGTAGCGATTTTTGATCTGATAATAGTATGTGTATGCTTGGAAGCCTTTTAAGCAATCCTACTGATTTCTGTAAATCACCTAGAGGGGGGGGGGGGTGAATAGGTGATAATGCTAATCTAGAAACAAAATGCGGAAGCTAAAACAAATTTGCAACATACTTAATAAACCAACGAGTGTAGCCGAATTTCCCGTGAAGGGCTCTGGACTAACTCCTCTTGATTCCCCTAGATAAGGGTTGAGGTGCTATATGAAGCTCTCGTGGTTAAGTATAAGTGAGGCACACGCAAACAAACCAAGCATATAAATGATATGGCAATATGAATCAATGCACAACACAAAATAAAGAGAGGGTAAGAGACAATGAATCAAACGCAAACACAAAGATATGTTCCGAGGTTCGAGCCCCTAGCTCTACGTCCCCGCCTTCACCGAGAAGGATTTCCAATCCACTATCTCGTCCACCTAGGACTCCCACCGAGGGAACCTCCACCGAGGAGGATTTGTGCAACAACCGGAGTACCGAACTCCTCTCTCAACCATATACAACCTCCACCGAGGCAAACAATCACCACCTCACACAAGACGGGTAGGCCCTTAGCCAAACAACTATAATCCACCTCACTAAGAGGGATATAAACACCAATACAACTCCACCTCACCAAGAGGGAGTAAACCCACAATCTCAACCTCTACCAAAGAGGGAGCACCCAACAAATGAGGGTTTTTACAACAAGTGGTATATCTCAACCACAAACCTTTTCTCTTTTCCCCACAAGTAAATGATCTTAATAGAATAGGATAGAAGATAAGCTCAAGTGTGGAAAACAAGTATTTTGGAAATCAAATAACAAAGAAAAACTACTTGGGAAATCTCTTGTAAATGATAGAAATGAAATCCAAATCAATATCCCAAAAACCTAGTTTTCTTT
>JAVJIF010017774.1:0-68278 GCA_038442645.1 Agave tequilana | reverse complement strand
CCTCCTTTAATACGACCTAATATCCAATATTTGAAACTTAGGCGTAAAATGAAAGGTTTTGTACTAATGCAAAGCAGCATGGCCCCAGTAGTTAGATCCAAGCTCTGATCTCAATGCCGGTTATGATGAGCAAAAAGGAAAGAGGTCACGAAATGAAGCCTTACATGATACAAGATTCTTGGCTTTCTACCAACCTGAGGAACATGACCGACTGAAGGAACTAGGAAAGCCTGACCTCGAGAATTTTAATAAGGGGGGCCAAGTGTTTGAGCAGCGGAGGGGGAAGCATTTATTTACACATTTCTTTATTGGGGCTGTCTCAAGCGGCAGAAATCTATCACCCCTTTACCTGTTTCAAGACCACCATGCGCACCAATATGGAGTTGAAATGTATTTCATAGCTTAAAGAAGAAAGATGACGGGGTGTCTAGCAATTCCCCTACTGCAAATACTTCTACTAGGATAACCGAATAATACATTTCAAGGTTTCGTTTGAATAATACTTTCCAAGGTTTTGTTTGGTTGGTAGAGTAAGAAGTGTAGGTGTTATGTGCTTTTAAAAAGACAGTTAAGGACACTATGAGGTGCATGGAGTTACTCTTACACTATCTTTGAGCTGGTGTAGGAGTTAAGCACTTACCCAAAAAGTAAGGGCAAAGCTTTACAGTGGGAAAGATTTAGATTCATTGCTCCAACTCTTGAATCAAAAAAATGCATGGAACTTTAGATTCACTGCTCCAACTCTTGAATCCAAATATGCTTTGCGTTATAGGGTGTGTTTGGATTTATGGAAGTCAGAGGAAAAGAGAGAAATCTTTGGATTCTTTTATTTTTATTTTTTAAGAAATAGGTGATTTTATGCCCCTTCCACGCTTTGAACCTTGATTTCCCCTTTGCCAACTCACCCTTTCACTACCGTAACGCTACTTTTGTCAAACAATCGCTCTTGAACCACATGACAATCTATATTTTTGCTTTACAACACTTTTAAAGGCCATGCACTAAAATATTTGGCTTGTCATTACTTTTGAACCCAACCATGTCTACCAAGTACATATTACTCTTCTAATCTAATCCCCAAATTTCCTTCAACCTGTATTTAATAAATGATTATTGTCAGAAACTTTATAAAATATGTTATTCAAATTGTCAGACAAAACTTTGTTGTACATTGGAGTTCCTGACTTCAGATAATATCTCTACCCATGTTCTCATTTAAAAAGATAAAAAATATTTCTTTTCTTGATTAGCAGGACAAATATGACATGCAAACAATGCCAAAAGACTTCTGCTAATCTTCATGGTGGTGTATCAGGAAACAGCATAACAATTGAGCGATCAGCAGCTTACACGATAGATGTACAAGGCATCTACAGAGATGTCCCTCTCGTTCTGTCCCATATACTAAATTTATCACCAGGCTGGTGATAAAGGATTGTGTAGCGATAACAATCAACCTATAGTGATCTTTATGTCAACGAAAACGGTTGCTACAAAGAATTGAAGACTGATATTAATCTTTATTTTCAAAATCAAGAGAGGCTCTGTAGCAACATAATTTGGCATAAGCACTTCTCCATCTCTTTGATGAGATTGTATATTTTGTAATCATCACATTAGCAGGAAATTAACAAATAGTTATAAATTTATGGCAATATTACAAAAAGCACTTGACAGATCATAACATGACTAAGATATGAAGTGAGGGGTTGGTCTAATAAGCATTAAGAACCTAATGACACCTGATCTCCCTCATAGAAGACAACGGTAAAAAAGAAATTTTTCTCTAAGTGAGTTAAGAAGAGTGAGAAGAAGATGCATTTCTTAATTGTTTGGGGACATTGGGCTGGACCAAACCCATAGAATATCCCAGTGGAGAATCCCAAGCAACCCTGAGCCCAGGAGCTGGACTCGTTGATATAGAGAGGCCCACAAAAAAGATCTCTCATGGGGGACCACACAGCTGTAAAAACCTCAAGGCAGCCTGACAGAGCTCTTGCAGGCCGACCACCCGGCGTGCCCCATGCCTGACGCCTAACCAACCTGATAAAGAAAAAGCATGCACTTATCACACTGATGAAGCAGGCTGCGGGGCCGGGTAAACTCCAACTGGGGAGAATACCCTTCTATTCCCTAAAACACCCTCTACTTACCTATAAATACCCCTACTCGGCATCAAAAGAGAGGTACGTCCTAAAACCAAAGTGCTTACATTCCCTGCTCCGCAAGGGAGATTTACCTTGGGCGCTGGGTTAACTTGAGCATCAGAGGGTTTAGGTCAAATGCCATCCTGACCTCCTCTGACACCTTGTTTGTCTTTGCTTTGTAGGCCACCGCATGTCAGACAAAGCGAAGCACGCCCATCCCTTTTAGCCCGGTCCCTTAATCCACTAAATATTCACATAATCAAAATATGCTGAAACAGTTGGCACCGTCAGTTCGACGCAGTCTGTGAGAACCTGCCAGACAACCTGCATGCCAGCCACAATCCGGAGCAAAAGCTTTTTGTATGCAGACTACTAACTCTCACCGCAATCTGGGTAAGTTGATTGGCCTTCCACCTCCTCACCTGCACGCTTCTCACAACCTCGCCCTTGGATCCAACGAAGGAGTCGTAGTGCTTGGAGTATTGGCATTCGTCACAATGAACCAGTTTAACCAAGTTGTCGGCCAACTCCAAGCACACAAGGAAACCCTAGAGGCGTTGGTTGCCAAGGAAGCAAGAAATGAGCTTCCGGAGGGACATGGAAACAAAGATGACCGCTTAGGGAAGAACGGTGATCCTGTCGAGAGACCCCTCCGAAGCACTCGTGATCACCTGCTCAGAGCCGCACCAGACGAAAGCGTATCCTAGCGTCAAGGATCCCCTCCCCCGAGGCACTCACGCTCCCCAACATTCAGCCATATCAGGGAGAGGGAGAAGGGCAAGCGGCCGACGAGAGAGAAAAACCCCTTCTCAGGAAAGATCGAGACATAGGGACCACTCCTGGACTCACATGTTGGATAGGTGCTCCCGCCATCATTCCGAGTCACGTCATGAAGAGACAGTCCACGACCACTGAAAGAGTAGCGACGACTTTGAGGAAGATGACTTTGAGCCACTCGCCGACCATTTTACCGAGGGAAGGAGGGAAATTCAAGACTCCTCCCGGCCTTGAGTCTTATGACAGACCATATGCAAGGGTATAAATCTGTGATGGAGCTAGTGGGGCAAACGACGTTATCCTGTGCAGAGCTTTTTCCACTACTCTAAGAAAGACTACTAGGGATTGGTACAACAAGCTACCTCCTTGCTACATACACTCTTTCAGATAGCTCTAGCGAGACCTCACCCAACAATTTATCGCTAACTGACATCGATGGAAGAATCTAGCCGCCCTCATGGGAGTGACCGAAGCCAAAAATGGAACTCTCTGAGCCTACCTACACAGATTCAATGCCGAGAGAATGGAGGTTGAAGATGGGAGTCTGAACATCGTAATGGTCGCCCTTAACAATGTTGTGTGCCACCCGACTTCTCAAGCTCCCCTTCACCAACCCACCGGCAGATTTGGACGCGCTAATGATAAGAACAGAGAAATACATGAATGTCGAGGCTCAAACTTTGAGGAAAGAGAGTGTGAGCTTTGAGGGGATCAACCAAGGAAGGACCAGGAACTTGTAACTCGACAGGCGAATAAAGTCAAGAACTCTCAACCACAGCCAGGCGGGCCACTCACCTTCCGCAGCTGGACCCGACTCAATGCACCTATGTTTCACATCCTGATGCAGATTGGTGGAAGTTTGCTGAAGGAAGCACCCCCTTGTAGGCTATCAAAAATTACTGAAGATAAAGCCTCAGACGCGAACCTCCCAGACGCAGAGAACGTGTTCCAGCCTCAGACGCGAACTTCCCAGGCGCAGAGATCGCGTTCCAGCCTCAGACGCGGACCTCGCGTTCCAATGTCAGACGCGGAGGTCACCAGACGCAGACCTCGCGTTCCAATGTCAGACGCGGAGGTCGCGAGACGCGGACCTCGCGTCCTTTATCAGACGCGGAGGTCGCCAGACGCGGACCTCACGTTCCAATGTCAGACGCGGATGTTGCCAGACGCGGACCTCTCGTCCTTTGTCAGATGCGGACCTCAGCCAACTCCGCGTTTCAACTCAAACGCAAGTCTAAGCAGCTCCGCGTTCCAACACAGACGCGAGCCTATGAGCTCCGTGTCTCAACGTCAGAGTGAGGTCCACGTCCAGCGCGAGACCCGCATTTTTGTTATAACTGAGCCACAAACTTGGTTAGTTACACCCCATTTTCTCTCCACGTAATGGGGAATAACTTCCATTATGGAGAGATTTAAGGAGTTGGTTACACCCCTCCCATTATGGAGAGATTTAAGGGGTAGGTTACACCTCAATTCCTCTATAAATAGCTATGAATAGCTAGAGAGGAGAGAACCTTGAGGAAGGGCTCGGCGGTAAAAGAAAAAGAGGAGACCTCTCTAAGGGAATGTAAGGGGACCCATGGAAGGGGACCTCTAAAAAAAGGACTGACGATGAGAGTCCTGGTGGAGGAATTCAAGAAGCCATAGGCAAGGGGGAGAGCTACCTCAGCAGAGTTTGGCCTCGAAGCTCTTGTAACCTGGGAAAAATTCAACTCTTTTTGTTAACTTGTTGAGTTCAAGTTCTTTAAATCTCTTTGAGATTCCATTACTGATAGGAACTGTGCTACTCCATCAGTAGATCCAAAGAGAGGATCCACAAGAGAAACTTGACGTTCGGCTAGTCAACGGAGAACAAGACTCACTCTTCACCGCCACATGAAGAACCCAGCTTTAAATAAAGAGGAGAATCAATCAAGAGATTCCCTCTCTTTTGTAATCAGATTGTATCCGTTGTAATCTTCTATTCAATTAAAAGAATTTTGCAATTGTGATTTTTCGACGCGTACAAAAGATGGCGACTCCGCTGGGGATAATGATCTTTCTTTACCAACAAGAAAGTGGTGGCGCACGCTGACCGTCAAGATACTTGGATTCACAGTCGAATCGCTTGTGATCGAATTCGACTAAGAGAAGTTGAACTCCCCCAAAGCTCCGGGAGTCTCCCGTGGAGATAACATGGTCAGCCCCAACGTCTTTTTCAGAGACCCGCGCCATGACCCACGGTTAAGATGGCAATAGAGACCAATCTCCCCTCCATCCTTTTATCAAGGCACTTCCAGTTCCGGATGCCGGGAGTTCTCAACAACCTCTGCGACTCAATCGGAATGCTGAGAGACTGCGAAAGTGTTGCACTCATCGTCAGCAGACAAGAGTGGTTGCAACAGCATATGTAGCCCGCATCAATGTCTCCTACGAGACCCGCGAGGCCAATAATGATGAAGGCAAATCTCGCCGCAAAACTCCTCCCAAGGCTCACGAACTCAATTAGCAGGGGGTTCGCATCAACTCCTGCGAGCCAAACGGATTGCTGATCGTCGACAAAGACGTCAAGTTCACCATCAGCAAACAAAGCTCGCTTTCACCCCCGCGTTTCGGCACCAAACGCGAAGTTCGCTTTCAGCCCCGCATTTCTGCAACAAAACGCGATGCTCGCGTTCACGAGCTGCACGTTCGGCGCCAAAATGTGAAGTTCACGTCCAGCGTCAAGCTGTGCCAAAATGCGAGAACGCACGACCCACGTTCAGCCTAAGGCCGCGCCAGGACATGACCTTAGCGTGCGAGAGTCGCTGACAGTGTTAAAGGATGACCTTCGCGTTTCTATTCAAAAGCGCAAGACACGCGTTTAGCAGGAGGCTACGCCAGAATGAGATCATCGCATTTCACTTCAGAAACGCGAGGTCGCGTTCAGCCCCAAGAGGCCATGTTCAAATATGAACTGAGAAGCGCTCTCATCCCATGGGTTCGAGTGCCATTGCGAGCAGTTCATCTCGGCGGTGCTCTTTGATTGTCACTGCAACTTTTAGATGACTGAGCTGTCAGTTTTTAGCCTGTAAGGCTTCAAACTCAAACTCCTCCAAGAGACGTAGACCTCGCGTTCTAATGTCAGACGCGGAGGTCGCCAGACGCAGACCTCGCGTCCTTTCTCAGTCAAACGCGGAGGTCGTCAGACGCAGACCTCGCGTCCTTTCTCAGTCAAACACGGAAATCGCCAGACGCGGACCTCACGTCCTTTCTCCGACGTGGAAACACAACCTGAGTAGAAGGTTTGCTAAAAACCTTGAGGGACTTGGTCCCATCCTCTCCTCCAAAATCTCTTACCAATTCTCATCCACAGAATGGTAGGGCCACAAAAATACTTGTGTACATCTCCCTAATGAAATGAACTGGGATTTGTCATGTTAATATTAAACCTCTGACAATGAAACTCATTAAAATCCTCGCTGTTATATTGATACTACACTTCTCACAGCAAATTTTACACACCTCTAGGAAATCAATGATTGTCACGTTAATATTAAACCTCTGACAGTTCATTTTATTTTTCACCAAAATCCCCTACCAATTCTCTTCCATAAAGTGGTAGGTCCACAAATATAATCATTGTTAAGTTTAATATCAAACCTCTAACAATGGAAAGTTTCAATACTCCCCAGCGAGCGCTAGCTTCGCTTGTCGCTCCTCTACATGGAGTCACAAATCAACCAAATTGTCAAGTTAATACTACACCTCTGACATTCCAAACTCCACTGCTCATATCACAAACCAACTACTGTCATGTTAATATTACACCTCTGACAAACTACTGTTATGTTAATACTACAACTCTAACAGTGATTAAGTTGCTGCCAAGTTCAATATTAAACATCTGACAGTCACTTTTCCTCATGCTTTCGTATCGAAGCTGAGATGAGCGATGCTAAGTTTAACACCACACCTCTAGCATCCAGTTCATTATTAAGTTCAACACTACACCTATGTCAATAACTTTTCCTCATGTTTTCATATCGAAGATGAGATGAGCGATGCTAAGTTTAATGTCACACCTGTAGCATCCAATTCATTGTTAAGTTCAACAATACACCTATGACAATGATTTTCCCTCGAACTTCCGTATCGGAGTCAAGATGACCAATGCCAAGTTTAACATCACACCTCTAGCATTACCTCGCACTGTCAAGTTTAACACCACCTATGACAGTGATATCTTCAGTCTTTCCAATAAAACTGAAGTTCTTATGGAGCTAAGTTAACAGTACACCTCTAACTCACGTCCTTGTCAAAGTTAATATCACACCTCTGACAAGATTCAATCTGATCCGTTAAGATAATATCACACCTTTGACGGTAAAGAAATATTTAGATCCCCGACGGGTCTAGTCTTACTTGTCATTCTCTTCAATAGAATGACAGACCCACTTAAATTGCTTAAATCACAAAATTCCATTACTGTTATGTTAAACATTACACCTCTAACAGTAAATCTTTATTTTCTAGAGAAATCAATATTTGTCATGTTAACAGTTACCTCTGACAACTCATTCCCTAAAATTCTCTCCAAAATCCCTTACCAATTCCACCCACAGAATGGTAGGACCACAAAATGCCTGTTTTTCCAGCAAAATAATTACAGATCAAACCTGTCATATTAACATTACACTTCTGACAGTAAGGCTTTGATGTTTCTCTAGGGGTAAAATTTCAACTTGTCAATTCTCTTCAATAGAATGACAAGTCCACTCAAAATACTGTTATGTTCAAAATCACACCTCTAACAGTAGACAAATCCCGGTCAAGTTAACATCACACCTCTGACCAAACTTGCTCCAATCGCAAGACAAATCCCGGTTAAGTTAACATCACACCTCTGACCAAAATTTCAACTTATCAGTCCTCTTCAATATGACGGCGAGTCCACCAAACTGCACAAATCGCAGAATCTCTTGGTCAAGTTAATACTACACTTCTGACCAAAGTTGCTCATATCGCAAAATAATCGCTGTTAAGTTAACATTACACCTATGACAGTGATCTCGATTTTCTCAGTGAAAATGAGATCTTTCAATGCTAAATTAAACATCACACCTCTAGCATGCATTTCATTGTTAAGTTAACATTACACCTATGATAATGATCTTCTCTCAATTTTCTCAGTGAAAATGAGACTTTCGTGGTGCTAAGTTAATATCACACCTCTAGCACATATCTTTGTCAAGTTAATATCACACCTCTGACAATTTAATTTGCTCAAATTGTAAACTCAAACCATCACGTTAACATTACACTTCTGACGGTAAAATCTCTATGGATCTTCAACAAATCCAATCCCACTTGTCATTCTCTTCAACAGAATGACAGGTCCACTTAAATTGCGTAGATCGCAAAATCAATCGTTGTTATGTTAATATCACACCTCTAACAGCAAACTTTCATTCCCAGTAGTACTAGTCATGTTAACACTAAACCTCTGACGATAGACTCTGGCATAATCCCCAGCGGATCAAACTCCACTTGTTATTCTCATCAATAGAATAGCAAGTCGACAAAACTTGTTCAAATCACAAGTCCTGATCCCACTGTCAAGTTAACATCACACCTCTGACAGTAACCTTCTCAAATTTTCCCAGTAGAGTTACACCTCTGGCAATTAAAACTTTTTCAAAGAAGCTTTGAGCGTTAACTTCGCGTCTCAAGTACAGAGCCGCGTCTCCATGAACTTAAGAGTTGCATCTCAACAGCAAATAAAGGTTGTCTCTACAGAAATTGAGAGTCGTGTCTCTACAACAATTGAGAGTCGCGTCTCAACTTTGGTGAAGTTCGCGTCTCCACTTGATCAGTGTGCCAGAACCGCGTCTGTGAGAGCTGCGTCCTCTCTCTCTCCCCAATACAAAGAGTAAATCTCTGCTACTATAATCAGTTCAACAATACACTGGCAAAGGCAATTGACAACTCCACCGGTTCAACAGTACACCGATAATCAAATTACAACGATCTTTCTGGGAGGTAGTACACTCACGAAGACCAGAACCCAGACAAGATCAAGCTCGAGACTGCCTCTCAGAAGAATGCCAGTCTGATTACAGTAAGTCCCGATTCAACTGAAGTCCAAGTATTCCGAAATCCATCTGTCAACCACGGAGTTTCGAAAACTTTAGAGGGGGTTCTGTAGGCTATCAAAAAATTACTGAAGACAAAGCCTCAGACGTGAACCTCCCAGACGTGGAGATCGCGTTCCAGCCTCAGACGCGAACCTCCCAGACGCGGAGATCGCGTTCCAGCCTCAGACGTAGACCTCGCGTTCCAATGTCAGACGCGGAGGTCGCCAGACGCAGACCTCGTGTTCCAATGTCAAACACAGAGGCCGCCAGACGCGGACCTCGCGTCCTTTATCAGATGCGGACCTCAGCCAACTCCGTGTTTCAACTCAAACGCAAGTCTGAGCAGCTCCGCGTTCCAACACAGACGCGAGCCTGTGAGCTCCGCATCTCAACATCAGAGTGAGGTCCGCGTCCAGCGCGAGACCCGCATTTTTGCTATAACTGAGCCACAAACTTGGTCAGTTACACCTCATTTTCTCTCCACAATAATGGGGAATAACTTCCCATTATGGGGAGATTTAAGGAGTTGGTTACACCCCTCCCATTATGGAGAGATTTAAGGGGTTGGTTACACCTCAATTCCTCTATAAATAACTATGAATAGCAAAAGAGAGGAGAGAACCTTGAGGAAGGGCTCGGCGGGAACAGAAAAAAGAGACCTCTCTAAGGGAATGTAAGGGGACCCATGGAAGGGGACCTCTAAAAAAAGGGACTGATGAAGAGAGTCCTGGTGGAGGAATTCAAGGGGGAGAGCTACCTCAGCAGAGTTTGGCCTCGAAGCTCTTGTAGCCTGGGAAAAGTTCCAACTCTTTTTGTTAACTTGTTGAGTTCAAGTTCTTTAAATCTCTTTGAGATTCCATTACTGATAGGAGCTGTGCTACTCCATCAATAGATCCAAAGAGATGATCCACAAGAGAAACTTGACGTTCGGCTAGTCAACGGAGAACAAGACTCACTCTTCACCGCCACATAAAGAACCCAGCTTTAAATAAAGAGAACAATCAATCAAGAGATTCCCTCTCTTTTGTAATCGGATTGTATCCGTTGTAATCTTCTATTCAATTAAAAGAATTTTGCAATTGTGATTTTCCGACGCGTACACCCCTCCTATGAGAACTCTCCCTGACACGAGGCCTCACACAAATACTGCAAGCACCACTGTGACCATGGCCATACCATAGACAACAAAAAACAGCTGAGGTCAGATATTGAGGCGTTAATCTAGAAGCGATACTTGAAGCAGTATGTGACACCGAGGCCCCAGCACATGCATCAGTCCCCGAAAGTGATTGTTGCACTGCGTCTGGCTAACCCCATCGTCCAGACAATCTCCACTAGTGCTAGGGTGATACATGTTATCACAAGGGGCCGGCAGCGGTGGGAAGTTCCAATGCACAAAGGAAGAAATACGCTCGAAGCACCCAGGTGGCAGACCTGCCAAGAAGGTGCCCTAGGACCACTAAGCCCATCGTCTTCACAGATGCTAACCTAGAGGGTGTGTTGCTACCACACGAGGACGTAGTAGTGAACACGGCTAAGATCTTATCGTGAAGATGCTTTTAGTAGAGACTGACAGCTCTTGTGACATCTTGTTCCTTTTCACTTTCCCGTCAATGAGAATAGACTCAAAACAGCTGGAATCAAGCCCTGGACCGCTGATGGGTTTCATAGGGCATGAGGCCCGAGTGCTGGGATCGATCAATCGACCCCTCATTCTGGTGAGAAGTTGAAATAGCTAACAATGGTGAAGTTTTTAGTTATTGACGTAATTTTAGCCTACAACGGGATACTTGGGAGGCCCTTTCTCAACTTCGTCAGAGTCGTGGTCTCCTACCCTACCCTCCATCAAATGTTGAAGTTTCTGACGTGTGAAGGAATAGGCCAAGTGCGCAATGAGGGACGCGTCGAGAAGGGAATGCCCTAGGAGATGCCAACTCGTGACTCTACAACTTCTGCACTCCATCCTCCTCTCTGACGTTCTAGCGACAAAACTTGGGGGGCAAGTGTTTGGGGCATTGGGTTGGCCCAAACCCATAGAACAACCTAGTGGATAATCCCAAGCAACCTGGAGCTGAGGGGTTCAGCCCATTAATATGGAGAGGCCCATAAAAAGGATCTCTAAAAGGAGGACTACACAACTGTAAAGACCCTAAGGCAGCCTGGCAAAGCTCATGCAGGCCGTCCACCCCCCCCCCCCCCCCCCCGCCAGGTGCCTGACCAGCCTAATATAGCAAAAGCATGCACTGATCACACTGGCCAGGCAGGTTGTGACCAGGGTGAAACTGGGGAGAATATCCTTCTTTTCCCCAAAATACCATTTACGCTTACTTATAATACCCCCACTGGGCATCAAAGAGAGTTACGTCCTAAAGCCCTAGTAAGAGAGTTACGTCCTAAAACCCTAATGTTTACAATCTCTTGCTCCCCAAGGTAAATTTACCTCGGACACTGGGTTGACTTAAGCATCGGAGGGTTTAGGTTGGGAGCCATCCCGATCCCCTCTGACGCCTTGGTTATTTTTGTTTGTAGGTTACCACATGTCGGACGAAGCGAAGCACGTCTCATCCCTTTCAGCCCGGTCTACTAGCCACTAAATATCCACACAACCAAAATGTGCTGAACATTAATGCCAGAGTGGAAAAAGAACAATCTTGCATGATTGTTGGCCTTCAGTTTTCCTTCTCTTCTTGCACACTCGGATTTTGGGAGTCTCATTTACAAAACATGAGATACGGAAATTTCTCTTGATAGTTACCAATTGATATCAAGAAATAAAATTATTACCGGATAAAGTTTGTCAAGATATTAAATTCTCCCTAGGTAAACTCTTTAAACATGCTAAACAATTGAGAAAATCAATTGCGAGGATTTTTTAAGCATCAAATATACGAGGATAATCATAGCGGTAGTTACATAAGACCACGACATTAAAATCTAATCTAACACTCATTGAAAATTACATGCCTGTGACAAGATATGTTTCATGTGAAATCTTTATTAATAAATAAAAAAATTAATTTAAAAAAAAGAAACTTGAAGGGATTAGGTATCTTACTGCAAGTAATCTTGCCCATCATATCCACGGTAGCATAGAGCACATCACCAACTTCTGCTGCAGCAGGAGAAAAACGCTGGAAGAGCATATTTGAGATGTAAGGAACATAGACAATCAGACACAAACCAACTTCACTGTCAGAGAAACAGAGAATATTAACATGACAGTCAGCTCGTAGAGAATTTTCATTGGCTCTTATGCACATTTTAAACTCCACAGGTGCTGATTAGCTTTTAATGTGCAATCTATTCAACATTAATACTGATATCTTGCTGTTAATACAGCCTCCTTGTTCCATATAACAATCTAAACACTAGCTACGAGGTAACTGCTCTCCTATTTTGTACATAATGCCCCTACCGCTATTGGAGAGAGCAAACTTACATAAAGGTAGTCGGTTTTTGTGTGAACTACCTAGGATATCTAAAGTTTTCAACGGACACATCGGTAAAGCATTTATCCTAAGTGCTCACTTGTAAAGCCTAAATTTTAATCTTTTGTTCGCAACCTTGTACTGAGATATTTAACAGTCTAAGCATGAATTTGTTACCGATCATATACATGTAACTTTATAATGGAGGTAGGGAGGAAGGGCGAGACACTGTGGTTTCTTCTACGCATGTTTTTAACAGACTGGTTTGGAAATTTCTTTGTATCTTTAAACTGCCAAAACCAAAAACCAGCACTCAGACTTGACTGGACTCCGACGGGACCAAAACAGTAGCTTCAATCACCATCCATATTCTAAAAGTAGCCGCCAATATGCAGACAGCGTATTGCAATTTGCAAGAGGTCCCGAGTACACATAGTACTCATCCCCACTAAACAAACTTACGAATGATTATCATAACAGAAACATAGTATTGCATTTGCTCCAAGATTATCATACCAAGTCATAATTAAACAATTAACAGGTGAATTTATTGAGAACAAAAATAAACAAGATGTACCTTTTGAAGCATTGACTGGTTGTAAATCCACTTGCCAAGAGCTGGATCAAACATTTCAACATCGGCAAAAGTCTCAGACCCATTTCCTCCACCTAAAGCATATATTTTTCCATTTAAAGTAGCTCCAGCAAGACTTCCTTTTGCACGAATCAAGGGTGAACATAAGGTCCAGTTGTCATTCCTTGGGCTGTAGCACTCAACTTCACAAAGAATTCACCTCCCAAAGATTAGAACAGTTTTAGCCGAGAATCACGGGAAATTTGGTGAGGAAGAGAGAGATCTTTAGCACCTGTATCAAACCATGAACTGCCATCTCCACCACCAAACACAAAAGGTTGCCATCTAACGCAGCCGCTGAAGCATAAGCACGAACAGAACCCATTGACTTGAGAGGCATTAGAATGTCCGTCAATGGTGCAAAAGAATGTAATGCTGATAACCACGATTTTCCATTAAAACCTCCTATCAGATAAATAACATTTTCTGAACCCACTGACCGCACAAGCTTGGATTCTAGCTCATTTACGCAATTCTTCAGTTGCTGGATTTGTGCTCCCGAATCCTTAACAACATTTCTCAGTTGTTGCATTTCTAGTTCTGATTCAAACTGAAAGAACAAGGAATGCCAGTTCAGGAGAAGGTAGAAATCCATTGATAGCTTCAGGTACCTTTAATTGTAATACTGTTACTCCAGGATAAGTCATATTGCATTGCAGTAAACCTGGAGTGTTAAGCACTATACAGACAACTATAGAGAATAATTTGGACAGTATTCCTAATGCAATCAACCACACTGCTAAGCATCTTAGAACACCAACAGCCCTTTGTTTCTTCTTAATATAGAAACTCCAGGACAAGTCTAATCCCTCAGTGTTTCCACTTTCAAACACGGAACTTCCGGTCGCATGCCTATGGGAGGTCAAGGAGAACATAACAGACAACTTTTCCCAGACATAAGTAATTCACCACCATGTCCTAAACCACTCTGCAACTTATTAATGTCTGCTTGGGGAAACAGGAGGCTATCATCAGCAAAAAGCATACATACAAGGCTAGTCAATTGTCTGTAGGCCTATCTTATACCTTTCACCTCCATATACTGTCAAATAAAAAATAATGATCATAATCTCTCTCAATAAACTTCCCCATGCAAATTCCATTGCCAGCAGAACCGTGCTCCATTGAATGTGCCACCTTCCAAGATATTATCAACTACCCTGGCTCAAATAAATGTCTCCTAATCTGAATACTACCAGGCACAGGCTTTAATCATTTCACAGGGATTATTCAACAATCGACCACATAGACCAATGGGCCGAAAATCAGAAAGCTTCATGGGATTTGATGTTTGTGTGACTAGAGCAACAAAGGCTTGTTTCCATGAAGATTCAACGCATCCAATTTAAAAGAAATTAAGAACAGCATCAATGACCTCATAAGGAACAATAGGCCAAAGAATTTGTAGGACTCCACAATCCACATAACCATTAGGGTTTAGGTTTAGGGTTAGGGTTAGGATTTAGGGTTAGGGTTTAGGGATTAGGATTTAGGGATTAGGATTTAGGATTTAGGATTTAGGGTTAGGGTTTAGGGTTGGGGTAGGTTAGGGTGAGGGTTAGGGTTAGGGTTAGGGTTATAGCCTGGCTTTTTTAGGGCTAGGTGGAGGGCCACTAGATTGATTGGATTCGATATCCAAGCAATGCCTGATCCAAGGAGGAACTAATCAGATTCGGTCGTCGTGAGGGATCAAAATCGATATAGATGCAACTAGATCCTGCCATGAAAGTCCAGATCTGAGGTGAAACTGATTGATTCGGCCTATAAGATGACAAATCTAACAGAAAATTGATTGTATCGGCCCATAAGGGGTCAGATCCCATAATGAATTAAATTGATTTGCCATGAGGGATCGAAATGAAGCGGAGATGATCAGATATGGCCATAAAAGGACGGATACAACAAAGATTTGACTGAATTCGGCCATGAGGGGTAGAATCCGATGAGTGACTGATGAGACCTAAGAACCAAATCCAACATGAAAATTCTTTAAAAATAGCCAAAGAAAGAGGCAGGATGGAATAAATCCGGTAGCATGTCGTCCAAGTTTACTGGTTGAACTTGTTTTTGCTAAGGCTAATAACTTGTCTAATCTCAGATTCAGCATGTTGGTCCACCAATTCGAATACATTCACGAGACCCGGCATGGGAAGAGAGTTGTTCTTATTAAGTGGTGATCAAGCAAATATGTTTTAACTTCATCTCTCCAGCACTTCTGGCATGTTTGTATTTTGTTTTTCCCATATGTATTGTGTTCTTAGTATGTTAGAAATAAGATGTAATTTGTGTAAAAAGTTACATTATTTTCTTATTAATGAAACTGGGCGGAATTTTTCATCTTTTACTAAAAGAGAAAAACAACAGATATATCCATGTATCATTTCCAAGCCTTGTATTTTAGAGAGAGAGAGAGAGAGAGAGAGAGAGAGAGAGAGAGAGAGAGAGAGAGAGAGACTCCTCTATTTTGTTAACGAGCAGATTCAAAGGGAAATCATATGTGCCCATACAACTGGCCAAGTTTCACAGAGACAGATGCGCAAAGTAATGAGAAATATGAATCACTCTTTGCATTGATCCATGAACTCTAGATTAAGAAATTTCCCATGTTCATTGAAGGTGTATGCATGCATTTTGTGTCATTGTGTGACCAATTTGAAGAAAGTGCATGCACATGGACTATGCATAAAATGTTTAGGTTCATGGATTAGAATCATGGATGATTCTATGAGCGAAATGAATATATACTGTTCAGGATTGCGCAACGTACACTTGCACAAAGTGCTTTCATGCATGTATTATCCCATGAATGTCACAGCAATGTTGTTACCTACGAAGCACGGACACGGTCAAACTGAGACAGGAAACGGCGCCGACACGCGTGAGTCAGTTTTGGGTCGTTTATTGGATTTGGATTAAACTCGACCCTACAAAATCCGACTTGATATCTAATAAAACCAAAATTCCCAAATCCAACTATTTAAATCCCTTAAATCTCTCTATAATCCAGCAAGAAGAAGTAGACGAACCGCATCTCTCTCATCGCCGTCATTGATCGTCCTCATCGTCCTCGGTGAACGTCCTCGTCGTCAAGAAGTTGATCGATCATCCTTGTTGATCTCATTTTCCTCCTCGGTGGTGGTGGTCTCATCATCTTCGTCGATTTCATTTTCCTCAGTGGTGGCGGTATCGTCGTCCGAGGTAAGCTCTCCGCTCTCTCTGTTCTGGATCTCTCCTATTTTCTCTCCCTCGATCTCTCTCTCTCTCTCTCTCTCTCAAAGAGAGATCGAAAGAGAGCAGAGAGAGCGAGAAATCCAGAGGGCGGAGAGAGATTGAGAGGATCCAATGAAAGAGAAGGGAGAGATAAATATATGTATATAATATATGTATTTGTGAGAGGTGAAGCTTCTAGGCTCGGTGGTTGATTATCTGTATTTGTGTACACAATGATTAATCAATTGGGGCAAAAGAGCAATTGGATTAAAATTCAAACCCAACAACAATATTGATACTGAAATTAATGTGGATATTTTGAATGTGTATTGATGCGATCATGACGAATCTACCATCGTTAGAGAAGACGCGCCAACTCAACATGGATCTAGTAGTTTTACTTGTAATAAGATTTTTAGATTCTATTTTCTTTATTTTTGATTTTTAGTAATCAGAATTGTAGTAGACTTTTTGGTTTCCTTTTCACGTAAGTTTCATTTTTGCGTATTGTTTTTTCTTTTAGACTTTTGATTTCTTTTAAGAGTTTGGTTATGTAATTCAAATAGAAGTAGGAAAGTACAATTTTGTACCCTATATAAAGGCCTCATGTATTCACTTTTCTAAGATACAATGAAATCAATGAAAAATTGTTATTTTCTTCGTGAGTTTCTTTTGGATGATGAATCCTCTTTTTAGTAGTGGTGGGATGCTTTATTAGATCTCAATTAGCGATGGAATGTCCTAATTGATTTATTGGTTACTAAATATCTTTATTCCCCTCTCTACCTCCCATATCAAATTTCACCCTCTCAAATTGTTGTCGAGTTATCGTCGTCGTCCACTACTACTCTCACCTTTATCGACAATCACCCCATCGCCTCCAAGACTGTTGGCCTGAAGGCCCATCACTCTAATTTTGATGATGATCAACTCATGTAGTTATGTTTGCTAATGATCTTGTGTTTAATTAGTGACAGATTCATGATCAAGATCTTAGTAGGTGTGGAGCTTCAACAAAAGATTTAAAGTCAAGTTTTGGAGCTACCACGGTTTGATCCATCGAGCTAGTGATCGAGTTTGGATCGTGTTTAGACCAAGTCAAGAAGATGAGAAGGCTTCAAGTGAAGACTTCAAGAAGATGAAGACTTGTGTCTAGGTTTTTTTAAGATTTTATTTTTTAGATTAAAATGTAAAGGATAGAATAGTTGGTGGATTGCTCAAGTATCATATACACACACACTCTTGATTTAGTTTGTTTTACAAAAGATTTTCTATTTTAGAAAATACATGTTTGGATTTTGGTTTTCAAGTTTTATCTTTTATCCAAAACCATGTTTAGTGCATAATGTCAAAAACATAGATATTTCACCATGTTTGTGTAGTGGATCATATCCATACACCCTATGCTTCAAATGAGTTTAAATATCTTGTTTTTGTATTTCGAGAAGTTTTGGAAAAATCATTTTGGAAAAATACCGTTTTTATTTTGAGCCAAATTTCCAAGTTACAAAAATAGTTCAAATTATTTGTAACATGCCTTGATTTTGTGCAAGCATGTTTGTTTATCAAAGTATATTGGTAAAACTATATTTGTAGATTTTCTGTGAATTTATGGGATTTTAATTAAGCCAAAAGACTAAGTTTTAAATCCCTTAACAGTTCTGACCTGGCTTCAGCCGGTCGACCGGGACGGTCGACCGCGCGACGTGCACAGACGTGCACGAGTCTGGCTGGAGGGCCGGTCGACCGGGACGGTCGACCGTCCAGAGAGCTTTGCTCTCTGGAAAGCTACGGTCGACCGGGACGGTCGACCGGCAGAGAGTCTGCTCTCTGTTCCAGAGGTTCGGTCGACCGGGCCGGTCGACCGAAGCCCCAACGGTCGGATTTCTGACCGTTGGCGGTCGACCAGGCGGTCGACCGACAGCTCTGTCAGACCCCAACGGCTAGTTTTTTCCAGCCCTATAAATTGGGGCATTTGGGAGCTGTTTTCTACAAGATTTAGGAGAGTTTTTGAGCCAGTTTTTCCTACCATTACAAGAGGTTTTTCTCTACAAAATTGAGAGCAAATATTTCCAATCAAAAGGAAAGTTTTATCAAAAGTGTAAAAGTGATTTCTTTAAGTTTTCCTCCACCACTCTCATCCTTATTTTTCTCACAAACACTTGAGCAACCCATTGACATATTCATTCTATAGGAGTGTTTTTGTGAGAGTGTTTATTGGTGATCAAAGTGTTTAGATCACCTAGAGATCTTTTCTTGTTTCTTGAGGAGGCGGACAAGTGTGTTCGCATTGTTTCGGGTCCTAGTGGGGACTCGTTGTTTAGAGTTCGTGTGTGAACTCTTTGTTTGAGGTGCTGCCTCAGCGAGCTAGTGAGCTTGCGGTGTGTGCGGACTAGGGAGTCCAAGGAGTTCAAGTGTGAATGACGAAGAGGGAGTCCAAGACCTCTCCTCTTCGTCATTTACATCACACATTCAAGTCCGTGCACAAGAAATTCAAACAATACAGACAATATGCCAAGTCCCTGTCAAATTCAGATCCATCCAACTATCAAGATTTTCTTCATCAGCATTTGAGGTATAAATTTAAACCTTGAAAACTATTTATTTACAGTCTGGTAATACATGTCTAACTTATTATTAATTTTAATTTATTGTCTACTTTAAATGCAAGTGTGTGAATCGGCTCTCTTTGTAGTTGCTCTAACTTTTTATTGATAGTAGAATCTATTACATGCATCATAACAAGATTTAATTAGTATCTTAATATTTGAATTGATTTAATACATGCATGTTAAAGAAATATAGCTAATATCAACTGTTTTAAGCTTTCTTACGAATGATCGTTCTTGTCGGTGAAGTGTTTAACTGAGTTATTTTATCTATTATTTCTGCACACGTACACATTTCACATCCTGTATATTATGAAACTAATGTGTATGAAATGTGTGAAATATTGTATGATTGATGATAGGATTATGAAATTAATGTGTAGGATTCTGGAACTAATGTGTGTAGGATTGATGATAGGATTGTGTACGAAGTGTTGCATTTCTTCAGATAACAATGTGTTGTGTTTATAGCAACATGTCTTCAATGGAAGGTTCCTCATGTAGAATATTGGATGACCATATACCTCTTGGAAGTTTGTAACTGAAGTGGAAAAAATTAAAAAGGAAGGAGAAAATTGGCGATGAAAGTGTAGTTATTGCTTTGAAACGTTCAATGGATCATACTCAAGAGTCCAGGCCCATCTCATGCGGATAAGCGGGCAAAGAATAAAGATGTATACAACGATTAAACCCTACAACATAAGAGACATGACGAGATGGAGCAAGCGAAAATGAGATTGAAAGCTTCTATATCTAGGAACATAATTTTGCATTTATCTTCAACGTCAAGTGCGACCAATGCAAGTGCAAATGGTCCAAGTGAACCCACAATTTGACTCATTTCAGGGTGTCAGCATTCTAGATTTTGCTACTCTTTCTCTTGATGAACCCACGATGGAGGTCGTGTTGTTACAGATGATGGAGAAGAAAATAATGAAAAATTCATTGGATTGGCTTCAACTTCACCTTGATCCTTGAGGCATAACTCGGGTTGTAATTCTATTTTGAACCTATGATAATAGTTTGTTAGTTAACTTGGTTGATAACTTATGATCTTCGGTTGTAATTTTATTATAAATTTATAATATTTTATATTTTGCACACTTGTTGATTGATATTTTAGTTTATTGATTGATAATTTATAAAATTATCTATATATAATAATAATAATATATTGCTCGGTGTGTCCCTATATCCTAATTTTTTTGGATTTTTGGCGTGACATGTTTCCGTGTTCGTGCATCACAGGTTGTTAACAATCATAGAAATGAAATTTATGTTAAGGAATCAATGCAAAATGATACGGTGTTGGATTCAAATTAATTTTTCTTCCATTGTTCAAAGAACTTAAAACTTGGGTACAATTATGAATAGAGGCAAAGAGACTATGTCCTTGGACCAAGAAAAAACTGCTCTCGCCATTGAAACCTGCTCAACAGACTATCAAGAAGCAAAGATCACACCGAGCTCTTTATGGCAATTTTTGATGAAGATGAGAAGTGCAGCAAAGATCAATGTGTTTGGAAGCTCAGAGTTCAATTCCTCAGGTAAGATTTCTTTACAATTGCTTGTTCCCCTGCATTGAAGGTTAATTTTGTTCTCCAACAAACCAGAGTTGCTTGGTTTTGTACTATATATATTGTGTATGAAAATAAGAGAAAAAAATATGTAACTAGCTAGCAAATTTTACAAGGAAATTGGTTATGCTTCAAAGGGTCTAAATGGTAATTAGATGCATCCCTTGGATCAATTGTTGGATCAATTTTCTCTTACTGACATCATTCCCTTGGCTCATGCAGGGGCTGCTACTGTTACAACTCAAACCCGCCAAGCATCTCAATATCGTCACTGACCTCATGATCAGCGAGGCATGATCGATGAATCAATAACTATCTAACCATAGGCTACTATTCTGCAGAAAGTGTTCCGCCTACAAGTATCTGCAGGAGATGTGAGGCTACAAGGGCTTTTACAGGACATATTTGAAGTACTGGGTTAAATCAAGGGTGATGGCCGCAGCAGTGGCATCCTTAATCTAACCTAATATTTCAAATGTCCTTTAAAACCACTTGTAGCTCCACATCATCCACAGACACTTGTACGCAAAACATTGAATTTCCCCTTTTTCCCCCCACAGATACTACTACATTGTTGCTATGTTACAAGATATTTATTTCATAAGTCTTAAGTTCATTTGCCAACAATTTTTTGCATTCATTGACTAAGATGTTATTTCACTAAATTGATTTGATTCTCGCAATAATAAGAGGGAGGGAGGAGAGAAAGGAGGAAGAAAGGAAGAAAAATTCCTGATTTTTATGCACTTTTATGCATTAAACTGAAAAGTAGTGACAGTCAGCCTCCGGGTCCATAGATCTGGGTGTAATAGCCAAATTTCTGATCTAGAATAAATAAGAATGGAGAATTGCATGTGTGTGGACCTTGCTGGTGCATTCAGGTTCATGGATTAGTATCATAAATGATTCAATCAGCAGAAGAGGTTTGGTTTCGGTCATTGGCACAGTATTTTTGAATTCTAGATTAGAAATTTTGTATGTTCATTAACAAATATATGCATGCATTTATGTGTTACCAATTTGATGAAAAAATGCATGCATATGGAGAATTCCACGAACTGCTCAGGTTCATGGACTAGTATCATGGATGATAACGATGAATGGAATTCAGGATAGCATTGTACCCTTGCACAAAGTGCTTTCAAGCATGTATTATTCCATGGATGTTGCCATGTTCGTCAATGCAATGCCTAAAATAATTCAGCCAGCGGTGCTGTTACCTATCAAAGAAATGAAATTTATGCCGAGGAAATAATGCATAATGTATGCTGCTGGATACAAATCAATGTTTTCAACTATGCAAAGGATTTGTAGGATGGATCCAAACTACAAAAAGAGGTAAAGACGAGCTCTTGGACATATGTGCTTTTGAAGACACCATCACTATGTGGCATTCAAAAGACCATAATGCAGAAGACATCACAGGCATCCCTGCTGTGATTGAGGATGAGAGGTGCAGCAACACGCAGAACATTCAAGAAGCTCAGAATTCAATTCCTCGCTAAGTATTATTTACCTTAACAAAGTTTATGGTACAAATGGTTATAAACAGTCTAGTGAAATATAGAATTAAGGAAAATGAAAACCATAAAGAGCCTTGTGATATAAGCTAATACGTACCTGCTATTTAGTGTTTGACACGCATAACTAGAAACTCAAACTCAATGCCTGGGTAGTGATAGAATCAGTGTTCTAAATGGCGGCCACAGCGGCTACATCGGCCGGGAAAATTTATCGGAGATGGGGATATATCGGGGATATTTTTAAAAATCGGATGTCAAAATTGGACTGTAGATATACATATCTTCTTGTCTTAAATCGCATCTCAATAAGATAATATACGCATAAATTATATAAATCTACATAAAACATCATACTTATATGTTTAAGATATACTTAACTCGATAACTTGCATTAAGGCTATAAATCTATAATCACTATCCAAGTGTAGAATCTTCAAAATTGTCACATTGCCACATCACTCGAATTACCCAAATACCTAACCTAGAAATTGAGTGTAAAACGCTATATCGGGTCCAAAATCACCGAAATAGCGGCCGATATATCGGGTCCATGCCTATTTATCAGTGATTTTGAATGAAAAACGCTATATCGGTTTGGATGTGCCAAATCATTGCGGCTAGGTGCCGTAAACGCAATATCGGCGCAATATCGTAGTTATATCGGGGATATTTAGAACACTGGATAGAATGTATTCAGCTCTCCATATCTTGAAGGATTTTAAGGATTTCATGTAATGGAAGCCGCATCCTATTCCAACTACGCAAAAAAAAGTAAAATCCGGTGTTCTATTTTGAATCCTAACAGTATAGTTGGAACAAAAATTGTGATGGAAATGTTGCAGTTGGAACTTCATGCAGTATGAACACAACACCATCTGCACACTAGTTAGAAAAAAAGAACTTCAAAAATAGGTGGATCCGCTTCAACTATCAATACACACCTGACCAGATACTGCTTTTCTCAAGCATGTCATTGGAACCACAATTTAACCGAGCAGTGAAATGCTTATCGAACTACTCATGCGGCAATACATGCAACCAAAAGTCCTAAGCTAATAATAACTAACAGGACAAAAAGCATGGCTATATTGCTCAGGATATATATTGGAACTTTAACATGAGATGTAAAATGTTTGAAAGATTGTGGCACAATACCAGATTAGAGTTGTTAGAAATCAAATGCATTTCCAGCCAGATAGATTCTAAAGTAAACCTCAACGCTTTATCTAGTTACACAACCTAAAAAACTTAATATTGACAGAGGAAAGATAAAAACTTGATCATAACCAGATACCTGCTTCTTTTCTAATGCTGCGGCCCTTTCTTTCAGTTCTTTGACAATTTGCACCAACTACATAAACACAATAGGGCAAGCATTAGGCTTCAAAAGGCAAGGGAAATGCAGAGTTCTTGAATATGAGTAAACAGGAGATAAATATCGAGAATATGCTCCCAGCAATGAAAAAAACTAAGTCAATTACCTCAGCATTTGTATTCCCCGGGTCAGATCTGGTTGTGTTTTCATTCTCAGCTGAAACAGAGGGAACTCCACTTCCAGGAAACATGCTTCTGTCATTGAAATTTCTAGGCATATATGGACTATGGTAATTAATGCAAGTCTTCTGAAGAAAAGTGGAACTGGGATTAACAGATGGGTTTTCCATCATATGCCCTCTCACTTCTCCATTTTCCAATTTCTCCCCACGGAATTGTTGTTCGGACAATGTTTGACTTACTCTTCCCTGGTAAGGACTAACGTATGAATGGTTGACCAGCACATTTCCTTCAATTGGATTATCCTGGTATGAACAGGGCTCGCTAAATCTGTTTTCAAGGGTAGTAGTTGGTGAAGTTATACCCATAACACCAGGTTGTATAAACTTGTCATTGCAGTTAAGTGATGGAAGCTCATTCACTCTCTTTGGTTTAACAGCCCTAGAGGACACATTCTCAAAATTGGCGAGTAAATTGCATTTGGTGGTTGCTGATGCTGTAAAAAGATTGGCATCACTAGATTGCGCCTGTGGTATTATGGTATTCATAGATGGATTTGAAGCTAAGAATATTCCAATTAAACCTTCGGTCTGTGCATGGTTCAACTCAAACCAGAAGTGCTTACGTTTGTAATAATTGTCACCAATAACTTTCTCAAACTGATTCTCTGTGACTGGTTGGCATTGCGTGCGAAAGCTGATACGAACCTAGAGAAAAAGTATACATTGTAGCAGGTATAAGAGAAGGCTGGTAGTCGGTGATACTGATCTGAACTACACAATGCAAATAAATACCTGTGCCGGAAACCCAGTTCTCTCTTTACCATCATTAGTCCATGCATAGGGGTCAATATTCATCTGGCCAGGACTTGCAGCCTCATAAATTCCATGCATCTTTCGGTCGCTATAATTGAATAGGAATAAGGTCAGGCCAGGCTCAATGTTCCTCACATAGTGGAAGGATGCGGATGGTAAACCTGATTAATGAAATTCAATCATCACAGAATTGCTGTAAAAATAACATGGACGCTATAAATCTTCATAAGTAATGTAGCTAAAATAAATTCATTCAAAATCTGTAGTTCAACTAGGGAAGGTGATTCAATTTCACCTTTCCGCTCATATTCGCCAAAGAGGTGCATTTACTTCCCTATAACAATCTATTTTACTTGTTAACCTCTTCTAGACTCATTCTGTGTCTAGGGGACCTATGGAGGGTTGTTCCTTGGTTGCATCAAACTCAAAACGCATAACAAAAGGTTGGGCTATGACAAGGCCCTTTATTGCGACGGTTGCTTTCTCCAGTAACTGGCACCAACTCGTTAACATTTGAAAGTCAGTTTAACAACCAGCTGTAAAATCATAGCCCTCCCTCACCACCTCCACCCCAACACAGACATCCGAGACCAAATCCTCCTTGGACGCACGCCACAACTTCAGTCATTCATTTTATTTAAAGACGTTGATGCTAATAAGTCTTGTAACATTTGAAGCTGATATTAGTATGGGCAACATCAAAGATAATCAAGCTTCTCCCCGGTATTTTCTCAATGGTTCATTCGACCATCACTATTTCCTTCGTTATTTTCATGTCGGCTATATCTTAACAATGTTTAAGATAAGAGAACTCACCTCAACTGGAACAATATATAAGAAGTGGGCAGTCTCATGTCTTGAAGTTTGTACAAGCAAAATAAACTAGGAATGATGTTAATGACAGGCTTATTCTATATCAATGAATTGGTGCATCTTACATTGAATTTCCCATATACTCCCTCTCAGACTCCTAGTTGTCCCCAGGTAATAATGACAAAGAATGTTACAACAACAACAAAAATTTGAAAGGCCTCGACAAGATTTCTAAGATGTCAAAGCTGCAACAATTACCCAATAAGTTCCTCAACCCTTTGGAATGTACTAAATATATTATCATACATCCACTCAAGTTTAAGACAGCTCACAAAATATATATGGAACTTCATAGCAAAGAACTAAGGGCAGAGAATTTAGAAAGAGGCCATCAAACAAACCGAATAATTTTTTCGTCAGACACTCTCCCATTGTGTTGTTCTTGCAGCCAAAGATTACTCCTCCCAGGTCTCTCTTGCTCAAGTTCCTTGCAGGTACATAGCCACCCCCGCTCGGAGACATAGACGACTGCTCCACCAATTGGATGTTCTCTGTTTTCTTCCTCGCTCCCATGCTGTTAATTTCGAATAATAACAATACATAGAAACCATTATCTTCAGTCAAACTGCAATCAATTCTTATTATCACAGGAAATCCAACTTGATGACAAAAAATCATCTAAATAACAAGTTAATCAAAGCTACAACTTTATAAGCAAGGAAAAAAGGAATTCCCTCAAGTCTTTCAAAACTGTGCATTCTTCAAAGGCAGTATAAACAAAATTCACAGCAATAACAACACAGTAATATGAAATACAACAAGAAATAATAAATAGTTGATTTCAATTGTTTCTATACAAAGATTTAACAAGAGATACATCAAGAAAAGTACAGGAGTATTAGCGCACAGTCGCAAAAACCCTAAAAAATCGAAAAAGTGCGAAAATCCTAGAAATGCTAGCATTCGAAAAGAAATAAGCACGAGAATCGGCAAATAAGAAAGAAAATGAGAAGATTGATTCCACTGTGAGAGAAAGAAAGAGAGAAAAGTTACAGCGATCGAGGAAGGAGACTAGGGTTTTTAAGGCGCGAGAGAAGAACGGGGCGAGTTGTTTCCGAGATCCGAGTAACGCTCAACTAGAGCCCTCGTTCTCACTCGATCCTTTACCAGAGTTGGGTCCCGTCACCGATCGGTGACCAAACACTGAAGCGGAGTTGGTGCACCGCACCGCAAGGCGGCCGCGACTCGGGACTGAGAATCCCACATTGTACGGAATTCTTGCTTAAACGATGGGCCAAAAGTCACTGGGATCAGTTTACGCCCAATGGTCTGGCCCATAAGGCCCAATACAGTTTATAGCAACAGGGTAGAAAATATATATTAATTGTTTTATATATTATAAATTATAACACGATAAGTTTCTTATACTTGAGTGAAATTTATTATGTCAGGTATTTAAATGTAAAATTAACAAACTATTAAATTAAAGAGACATTGTTATTACAAGTTGCTTAAATATGCATCTATATATATTTAGACCAATCCAACTATTAAAAATATGACCTGAAAACTTGTGGACTTTTTCTTTCGGCCTTAAATTCTTCATATTATCTCTCTCCTCCAATTAATCTTATCTTAATTATTATTGTAATTAATAATAGCTATTGATAATAATATTTTAATTATTAAATATAATTGTTCTAGTTATTAATCTAAATTGTTCAAGTAAAAAATTCAAGTCTTAGTAAATCTTATTAAAAAGTCTAATTGTCAGTCCAAATCCTAATAAATTCAACTAAAAAATCCAAAACCTAATCTGAGTCCGAGTTAGTAGAGCTAAACATTTCAGGCCCCCGCCCGAGAAATTCCAAACAATTAACTCCCCATAACACTTTTGCATTTGACTGGGGCTTCGCCTGCGTGTCATCCAATCCCATAAAATCCATAAATGTGTACACTATCCTACAAAATTTCTGCTACATTTTGTGGGATTGCAAATAGTCACTTAAAGTTTTAAAAATACTAAAATTTTCTGAAAACAAATTGAGAAAAATTTCACTATCACAGTCTACTTGAAAGTAATTTGACTAGATTAATATTTTCGTGTATAATCATGATATAATACGAGTGATTGTATAATGTATGCTTCTACAGATAATTTTCCTCAAAAAAAAACTAATCGCTGCAGATAAAAGTCAAAACACTCAAACCGAAATGAAAGCAACGACCAGGCATCGGTCTTATCTTTTTACTAGGGTCAGGTCGCAGAAAGATAGTCCCATTTTGCTCACCGCGTTTCGCGGTCACCACGGTCAACGCGCCCTGGGGGGCGTGGGGTCACTGGGGCCCACGCTGGAGCCCACCGGAATCGTCAGCTCACCAGAGTCGCGGTGACAAAAAACACGCGGTGAGCAAAAAAAAAAAGTTTTCCAGAAAGAGCGGGAGAACAGCAAGGACTGAGAAGTCCGTACCCGGATATTCTATCTCGCGAGGTACCTTCACATTCTAAAATTCACTCAACTGTGGGCCCTACAATGACGTGGCAAGTGCAACTGCTGTGATGAAAATGTACGCTGTTTGAGTACGCGGGATCTAGTTTAAGAATCTCAACTAATAAAGCCCGGACCCAGAACCCAAGAAAGAGGTGGCCGTCGTGGTCTCATTTTTCTTTTCTTTTTTTCATGTGTCGCTTTCACACTAACTCAAGTTTCACAAACTCTGGGCATGCTTGAGGGCATCTCCAACCACCCCCTACATTTTGGAGTGTACTTTCACTCTAAAATGGAGGGTTCAACAAAACCTCTCCAACCATCACTCCATTTTTCACTCTAAATGGAATATTCTCTACATATTTTATTATTATTATTATTTTATTGTATCAAATTTTAATTATCAACATATTATGTGATAATTTAAGTAAATTGCGTAATACTATTAAAATATTTTAAAATGTATTTAACTTTTTAATAATTTTATATAATATTTAATATTTAACTTTAATAATTAATTAATATTTTTATTTATGAAATTAAGAAATTATTTTTTAATTCTACTATATTCAATTATAAGAAATATGAAATTTTTAATAATATATTCAATTTTTAAATTAATAGATTTATTTTTCATTTAATTTATATAAAACAATATAAACAATAGATAATTGTACGACCGAGGTGAATCACAAATACAAAAGGAATTTATTTTACACTACGATTTTGCTAATGCACAACAAATTACAAATTTAAGCATAAAACAATTATTAACATTGAATTAAACAAAGTAAAATTATAAATTTAAAAACAAATAATTAAAAAATTAAAATATAAAAACTAAATAAAATACAAAAATATAAAAACTAAAATTTAAATTAACAAAAATAACTTAAACATAACCTAAAAAATCTAAACTTAAAACAAAAATTTAAACTTAAAACTAAAATAAAATAAAAAAACATTTAAAAAAAAAAAAGGCCACCCGGCATTTTGCCGGGTGCGAAATGGCGTGGGTTGGACCCACGCCATTTTTTAGCAAGGCCAACCCACGCCATTTTTGGCGTGGGTTGGAGATGGCCTGAAGACGGGGAGCTTAATTCCCTCCACGAAAATTCAAAATTAGGTGTTCGTTTTTAACTGTCCTGTTTATTTTCACATTTAAGAGAGATTAATGAGATTTTAATCTCCATGCTTAATTCTTTTTGAACATTAGACTGTAGTCGGATCTGAACTTGGGACTCCCACAACTAGGAGTGTTCATGAGTCAAATTGGGCAAGTTTTGAAGAAAATGAAAACCCGCCCTCATCGAGTTCGATTTTTTAGTTTTTTGAAACCCGCCCAACGGTATCGAGTCAGGTTAGGATTTTGAGCGGGTCGGGCACAGTGGTCGGCCAAGAGATGACCTGTTCTGAGCTACATATGTCGCAACTGCGGTGGAAGGGAAATGTCACGATTTCGATAGGGATGCATTCGGTCACAGGATGACCAGATCTGAGTTGCAGATGTCACGGCTATGTTAGTGGGATATCCAGATTAGGGATGGATGGGTCTGAGCTACAGATGTAGCAAGTGAGGTGAAAGGAGAAGCCACGAACTTCGTTGAGGGCATTACGGTGGCTTTTTTTTTATTTTATTTTATTTTATTTTTGTTTTTTGTTTTTTTTTCTTTTTTTTGAAAGATCAAATTGAATAAATGTTCCACATAAGTTTGAACCCTTCTATCTTGAAAATGTTTCGTTAAGTTCTTATTAATGAAACGTCATGGAGTTCTTATCCTATGGATTTATCTCAAAAAAATATATTTACAATGTTTTTTTAAGGAAATTATTATGTACATGGGTGTATCAACAAGTGTAAATATATAAATATTTAATCAAAATAGTACAAAATTAAGACAATATATACTAACAAAGGGTAGGTTCGGTCGGGTTTTTCGAGTTCGCGTCGGGCGTGTTTTTGAAAAAAATGAAAACCCGATAAATCGGCTCATGTGGGCGACTAAGACGAGCATAAAACCTGAAATTTCGGACGGGCTCGAGTTTACCCACAGCCCACTTTCAGTCTTTTCACTGGGGAGCCACATCTCATTAGCACCTTGCATTTATTATAATAAGTAAAATGTTGATCCGTTTACTAAACAAATGGAGTATCAATCAACTATTATTAGACTGATCCGATTTTGTCCTAACCTGACTTTGTCCCCTCCCTTAATAAAGAATCAGCTAAGAGTCACAGCTACGCACAATACTTTCGCTTTTTGTTAGAAATAACATTAACCTAAATTTTCTCATGAAAAATCACTTTCTATTCAAATCAATCAATTTTTTTTATTTAATCAAACGGGCCGGGCCGGGGGCGCCCGTGTGTCAAGCAGTGGCCAGGCCGGCCATGCCTGGGCCCGGGTCCCCTTTGGGGGACTCGGGTCCGCCCCGCGACCCGACCGGGCTAGACCCGTGCTAGGACCCAGGCCGAGTATTTAAAAAAAAAAAAAAACTATCATTACACACACTAAATATGTTTCTCTCTAATATTTACACAAATATTAAGAGGTGTAGTTGGTCATCAGAGTTGTTTCACTCACACACTTTATGTCCTCACTTTGAACCTGACCATTTACAAATTTTTGACATTTTATTTCCCAGGGCAAGGGTGGAGGGGGCGGTGGAGGGCAGCAGAGGAGGGGGGCCGCAGAGAGAGGAGGCAGGAAGCGGCGGCGCATGGGGGAGGCGAAGGAGGCCCTGGGAGGTGGCGAGCGGTGGAGGAGAGGGCTCGGCACGGGCGGGCCGTGCCAGCCCTCGTGCCTGGGCTGCCACGGGCGGAGCACGTGCCGGGGCACGGGCACAGCCCAAACACAACTCGGACACAACCTGTGAGGGGAGCCGTGCCGAGGTCGGGTCTGACCCGATAACTAGGTGTGCCGGGCCGCGCCCGTGCCAGCCCAGACTATGTCCGTGCGGGTTGTTGGCCCGGCCCGGTTGACACCATCTCGGGCATATGAATATCGCATTGACAATCTATCCCCGTTTTAATTACATTCAGTCAGTAAATGGTTCATTATATGAGCGAATCATGCACGAGTCTATGTTTGACACCGCACTCTATCCACGGGAAAATGTAAATATCATCCCGGTGGCCATGGTCGACTAGCATTTATAGCGTTTACAAACGACCTTCATTGTTCACAACTCAACTATGTTGGGATTTAAGGTCGAACAAATAGTCCCACATCGGCTAGACGTGGGGATGGTCTTGGGTTTATAAGGATTTGGGCAACTCCACCTAAAAGGCTAGTCTTTTGGGATGGAGCCCCGAGTCCTTCAAGTGGTATCAGAGCCATGCCCCGAACTTAGTCGTGTGTGTGGGTGATGTTCGACGATGTATAGATCCCCCCAATGGCGCAAAGACGCAATGGGCCTGCCCACCCCACTGGCGCGCAAAAGGCGCAATAGGCCCCTGTGAAGCTGTTTGGCTCTCGAGAAATTTGGCAGTGGTGCTCGTAGAGGAGTGACCAGGACTGCAAGTACTTCACATAAGGCGTGCCGCTCACCCACGCAGTGAAGAGGTGGATCTCGATGGAGCATTTGATCTTCAGTACGAAGATAGTTACCGTACGAAGATAGTTGAGCTTGCAGGGAGACTCTTTGTTCGAGGGGGGGATTGTTGGGATTTAAGGTCGAACAAATAGTCCCACATCGGCTAGACGTGGGGATGGTCTTGGCTTTATAAGGATTTGGGCAACTCCACCTAAAAGGCTAGTCTTTTGGGATGGAGCCCCGAGTCCTTCAAACTAGATCTTGAATAGAAAGCCAGTAAGCTAAGGAATCTTGATTATTTTCAGTTCATTCTAAAAATTATTTCGTTAAAAACTTATTAAATTAATAAGATACTGGGAAGCATTATCATTCACCGTTCACTCTTGAAAAAAATAAAAAAAATTCTTGAACACCGATTGCGACATCAAGCTTCTTATCGTTTCACTTTCAATGTCCATTGCTATAACGGGAGAACTAGGCGAGAAGGCAAGCGATAGACGTCACATAATTTAATGTACGTTTAACTTAACACGCACTAAATTGGACAAAGGGTCGAAAAATCAAATGAAATTCATGAGACAGCTATGGGTCTGTTTGGTTGTCGTAACTGGCCGTAATTCGTAATTGTAATTGGTAAAGTCTTTTACAATTGTAAATGAGTTACATGTATGTAAATTTTATGGTGTTTGGTTGGTAATATAAAATTGTAAAGTGGGAAAGTGTATTTGTACTTTACGGTGTTTGGTTGTCGTAATATATAAGTCGTAAGTGAAAAAGTTGACCACAAAATTAACTATTTGGTGATTTTAAAAGTTTTAATACTGCAAATAAATATTAAAAAAGTTAAATATTAAAATTTTTTAATATTAATATAAAAAAATAATACAAATTTGTATGACCACAAAATTAACTGTAACTGGGCTTTAAGTGAGTGGTAACTGGGTTGCAAGTGAGTGTTAGTTGAGTTACGTAAGTCTTTTACGAATTACGGTCCAAACAAATGCCGTAGTTGTAACTGGGTAGTAAGTCATTTACGAATTACGGAGTTTTACGCGAAACAAACGGCCCCTATATGTATATTGGACCGCGAAATACAAGAAAAAAATTCACTCATTTGCAAGCGTCAATAAAAATCTGAGTGAATTTTTTGAACTTTTATTGACGTGTATATAAGATAGGCGCGTGTCCTTCCAAAAGGATTTGAAATCGAATCCTTCCAACTCAAATACAACCCTCTGACATTCGAATACAAGATCCACTCTGTTGAAGTTGATGTATATTATTTCAAGTATCTATAAATCAAAATCAAGTGTTTATAATACTTTTTACCTACCCATCAAGCGATACAAAATGGATGACCAAAAGTAGTAAGTTGGCTAGATTTATATATTTAGACATACAAATTCTCGATCCGGCCATTTTATTATGATCTAAACATTTAAAAACCCTTACAAACCAATTTTGATTGGGTTTCAAATGTTGCACACAGTTAAAATAATCAACTAACTATTTAGATCATCCGTTTTCCCTAACTTGGTGGATGTGTAAAAGTAGTAAGTGTTGTGCGCGCAATCAAATCACAACAACCAATCAATAGAGAATCTCAAGATCTCCAGCACAAAGAACAAAACCAACAGTCACACGAAGAACACAAATCACAAAGACGAGATTTAACGAGGTTCGGCCTGAATGCCTATGTCCTCGGGGCAATCAATGGAGAGATTTCTATTAGGGAGATGACTACAATGGCTCTAAGTCTCTTTGAATGCAAGAGAACTCGGAGCTAATACCTTTTCGCAGAGATTATTAAACCCTAGAACAACATTAGGCTTAAATACCTCATACAACGGATCAGCAGATTTAACCCAGAACCCGACTGTCGGTCGACAGGGACGGTCGCCCGACTTCCTTATACCGGTCGACCGTGACGGTCGACCCAAGAAACCCGAGAGTTGGGGTTTGTCAGTCAGGGTTTTCCGGTCGACCGGGTCGGTCGACCCAGAAAACCCGAGAGTTGGGGTCTGTCAGTCAGGCATTGCGGTCGACCGGGCCGGTCGACCGCTCCAACCTCTGTGCATGTTGTGCACGTCGGTCGACCGGCCCGGTCGACCGACCCTCCTGACTTCTGCTACCTCTGCTATTTTCTGCTGTCCCTTTGCCTTTCATCGTCGACTTCCTTGGCGATCTTCGACGGCATTTGGCAATGGCCATCACCTCCTATAATATCCTCTCTCCTCCAACAGTAAGTTGGCTAGATTTATATATTTAGACATACAAATTCTCGATCCGGCCATTTTATTATGATCTAAACATTTAAAAACCCTTACAAACCAATTTTGATTAGGTTTCAAATGTTGCACACAGTTAAAATAACCAACTAACTATTTAGATCATCCGTTTTCCCTAACTTGGTGGATGTGTAAAAGGTATTTAAAACACTTGATTTTTAGTTTGTAAATGCTTGAAATAATATAGATCAATTTCGACGGAGTGGATCTTGTATTCGAATGTCGGAGGGTTGAAATTGAGTGGGAAGGATACTCGCTCAAATCCTTTTGGAAGAACACAAGTCTCTCTCTACACACACATCCACACCCCAGCCGCCAGCTGAGAGAGACACTTTTAGCTGGCAGTGACGTGACTGATTTTCACCACAAATCTTAAGCGCAGTTCTATCATGATCACAATTTTTTATGAGAACACCATGTCTCAATGTTTTTTTGTGCGAACTGCTACCATCGTCGCAGTGTTTTTGTGAAGACTGCAACCAAGACCGCTGTGTTTTTTTAAGAATTGCTACCATGATCGCAGTCTTAATTACACTGAGAATATATGAAATTTTTGTGTCGCAGCGCCAACTGAGAGAGTTTTCTCAGCTGACGGCTGAGGTACAGATACCTCATGTGTGTGTATATTTCTATCATCGTGAACACTAATCAGATCTTAAGTCTACTGTTAGTAGTTACTTACAAGAATTGATCTCTACTCTACATCCTGTGTAAACTTCCATACCTCACAAATAATCCATGATCCATCTCATCAAAGACTAGACTAGTCTTTGTGTGTAAACGCTCACCCAAAACTCCTGATAGTTTCCAAACGCAAACCTCTGTACGCTCCGAGTCACACTAAACCCCCGCCAGTACACTGTCCACGGACCCGCCATGCCCTCTGTACCCAAACCGCTCGCAGAATAAAATCTCCCACTCCTCCACTCACGCCACGCCTCCCCCCAAATCGTCCCCACCTCCTCCCTCCTCCTCGATTTAAACTCAACCCCCTCTCAATTTTATCAATGCAGTCCTCAACCCCAACCCAAACCCCAACCAAGCGCAGCCTCGTGAGCTCTCTAATGGAGGCCTCTTCCACCACCCTCACCCTCTCCTCCTTCAAAGAGGACTCCTACCTCTCCTCCACCCTCAAGCCCTCCCACCAAAAAGCCCTCAAAGACCTCAAGCAACTCCTCTCCAGTTCGAACCCAAACCCCATCTCAATGTGGGGCATCAATCTCTTGGACCCCGCCGACGACCGCTCCGACGTCGTCCTCCTCAAGTTCCTCCGCGCCCGCGACTTCAACGCCGCCCACGCCCACGCGATGCTCCTCAACTGCGCCGACTGGCGGCGGGAGTTCGCCGCGGACGCCGTCGCCGACGAGGAGCTGGGGTTCAAGGAGCTCGAGGGGGTCGTCGCCTACATGCACGGACGGGACCGCGACGGCCACCCCGTCTGCTACAACGCCTACGGGGTCTTCAAGGACCGGGAGATGTACGACAGAGTTTTCGGCGACGGCGAGAAGCTCAAGAGGTTCCTCCGATGGAGAGTTCAGGTGATGGAGAGGGGAGTCAGGCTGCTGCACCTCAAGCCTGGGGGTGTGAACTCCATCATCCAGGTAACTGATCTTAAAGACATGCCCAAGAGAGAGCTCAGGGTCGCCTCCAATCAGATCTTGTCTCTGTTTCAGGATAATTATCCTGAGATGGTAGCGAGAAAGGTTTGATTTTGATTATCTTCTTGTGTTTTTTGTTGTTTTGCCATCTGGGTTTTGATTTTTATCGGTTAATTTTTGAAAGAATAAAAAATGGGCAGGTGTTCATCAATGTGCCCTGGTATTTTAGCGTTCTGTACTCTGTTATCAGCCCCTTTTTGACTGAGAGGACCAAGAGCAAGTCTGTGTTTGCCAAAGAAGGGAATGTGGCTGAGACCCTTTACAAGTGATTACTTGATTCTCTCCCATTTTGCTTGCGAACGAATACGTTGTTTAAACTTTTAATTTGATTGTTATTAACTGATTGTTGCAGGTTCATTAGGCCAGAGTTTGTTCCAGTGCAATATGGTGGGCTGAGCCGGCCAGGGGACTTGGAGAAAGGCCCCCCGAAGCCTGCATCAGAGTTCACCATCAAGGGGGGAGAGAGAGTGAACCTTGAGATTGATGGCATTGAGGTTAACTACTACTTTAATTTACTGTCTAATTCTATGAGAAATTTAAACATTTGCAGAAGAATTTGATTGTTTGTTGATTTTAGAGTGGGGCAACAATGAGTTGGGACATTGTAGTGGGTGGCTGGGACTTGGACTACGCTGCAGAGTACGTGCCCAGCGCTGAAGGGAGCTACACAATCTCAGTGGAGAAGAGCAGGAGGATCCCTGCAACTGTTGAAGAGCCAGTTCACAGCGTGTTCACCTCAAAAGAAGCAGGGAAAATGGTGCTGTCTATTGACAACACTAGCTCAAGGAGAAGGAAGGTGGCTGCATACAGATACTTTGTGCGCAAACCCACCTCAAATTTAGCCTAGTTTAGTAGAGCTCTGTAGTTTACTAAGCTAGCAATGAGAAGTGATCAGTTCTTGTATGGTGCTGGCAGCTTTGTTTTCATGTCCATAAAGTTTAGGTTTTTTTTTTTGTAATTTTGAATGATGGGAAATTTGAAAGCAGGGTAAACAAATTGCAGCGACTTTTGAATTTTTTGAGTTTTATTGAGTGTTGGTTTTGTGTTTAGTGAGTGTGATTGCATTGCACTTTTCCTTTTGTTGGTCTGTACAAAAATTACCAAGTGCGGGGTTGGGTTTCTGTTTCAGGCTTCCTGTGGGATGTTGAATGCTGTTTTCTGATTCTTGAGTTTGTTGTTCGTTGGGTTGTGTGATTTAATTGATCAGATTTTTTCTTTCTTTCTTTCTTTCTTTTTTTTTTTTTTTTTTTTTTTCTTTTTTTTTTTTTTTTTTTTTTGCGCTTGTCTTGAGAGATGGGTAACAATGAGAATGAACATGTTCATGAGTACTCATTAGGCATATTCAATTGAAAATTTTCTGTAAAAAAAAGAAAAAATTCATATTTCAATAACAAAATTTTTATTAGACATGTCCATTGGGAGCTTATGGACACATCTATTCTCATCCTTAGAGGTGGGTCGGTTTGTTGTCCCAGCTACGTTTAGGGTTCCTGTTTGTGAGGCAACTTAAACTTTGCCCCTTCACTTTTTGAGGCAATTCAGTTATTTTGATTAAGGTTGATTAATTAACCTATTTGTTATTGAAAATAAAGCTTTCATTTGTTAATAATTGTTTGAGGACAATTAACATCAGACAAGGTTAGGTTTCTCGATTTTACTGAGAAATTTTAATTAAGTAATAAAAAAATCTCATTATTGATAATAAATCTCTCTCTCTCTCTCTCATTCATAATGTCAAAAAACAAAGTGAAATAAAATATGTTACAAAACCCAAAAAGTGGTGATTACAAATATAAAATTTCTCAATATTATTAGTCTCTCTCTCATCCACAATGTAAAAAGAAATTAAAATAAAAATATGTTACGATACCCAAAAATCTAAGCATAATATCTCATCCATCCGCATCTCAAGAAAAATTTACCAATTATGAGTTACGAATTACGGCCAATCACGACAACAAACAGACCCATAATTGAACAGCAGTTTGATCTTATATCAAATCGAACCAACTCACATCACAGTTACTTTAACATGGGATCGATCGTGTAGCATACTCCAATATCTAACTAATATTAAATAATAAACTCATAACAAACATAATTTGTTCATCCATTGCAAAGATCATACATTTTCGCTATCGTTATCACTACTGCAACTAATCTTTATTAAAAGAAATATCCAATAACAAAAGAAATACAAGAAAACTGGAACGCTCATACTTTATCTTGTGTCGTTACTCATACATTTAACTTGCAGACAATTAGTTCATAGCTAATTACTCTAGAACATAGATAACTCGAAATCATTTCATCATCTTGCAAGCTATTTTCAATTGAAATTGACCAAATTTCATGCTCTAGATTCAAAGCCCCAGACACAACAGACTAGAAATACAAATTACTAGTGTGAGTATTCAACAAAGAAAGCTAGCCTTAGTGTCCGAATACGAGCTTTCTCTGCAAACAAATGACGTGCCAGTTCACTTTCCACCAGGAAATCTGACCAGTATTTTTCCTTGAAGCCAAACAAGTTGCATCGAGTAATGCCTGCTCCAGTCTGCATATGTTTCGTACGATCTCAAAGAGCAAATTGCATTTAGATTTGCCTTTTCTTACAAATGTTACAATCATCGGAAATTTGAGAAAAACCAAAAATAAAGAAAAATACAGAGGGGTCTTGTGTCGGCCCGAAGGGCCTATGGGCCACGTCCAAATCCAATGACTCCGAATTTAGGAATTATCTCTGTTAATGGGCCGTGAGCCCACTTGGAGTGTACGGGCTTAGATCCTAGGCCAGATAATTCTCTAAATACTCCCAGAAATTGGGAGGAATCGAGTAAAACGGCACTGACACCTGATTCAGTGACAAAAGAGCTGGGTTGAAAAATGAGAGAGTTCAAAATCAAATCGCAATCTTTATTCAAAAAATAAATAAAAAATTAAAAAAAATCCAGTAAAATCAAACAAGTCTAATCCTCTGTTGAATTAGATAACCACAACTGGATCACGGTCGACCCTAATTTGGGTAAAATACTTCTCATGCCTCTGTAATCTTCCCGTAATTTGGGTAAAGTACCTCTTGAGCCCATGTAATCTTCCCGTACATAGTTTGCAGGCTCTAAGAAAAGGCACACTCTTCAAATCTTTCTTTTTACCATCAAATTAGTGTCGTCAACTACAAGTCTAACTCAAGCATCAGAGGATTTGACCAGACCCGAGCCCAGTCTCGATAACGAAGTTTGCTGTGTCTGCATACCTCGTTTGACAAGGCCGGCGCCAACAAGCCCAACACACGAAACAATCTTTTTCATTTGTAGAGAAATCGGGCTCTGTTTGTTAAAAAAAGAGTTGGCGAGAATTAGAGATTATCCTTTTCTAACTGTATAATGGCATAAACCTTGTAAAAGAACTAACGATTTATTATAATACAAGAAACCACACAAAATCACCTCTCAAACTCATCAAGACCTCGCTCTCTTCGTAGACAACTAATCAAAATCAAATTCCTACTCATTTGAAAAAAAAAAAAAAATTGAGTCTTTTTAACTCTTAAAGACTCTGATTGCCAAACGTGGAGCACTCAATTCGAATTTGCATTTTATTTTAATCATTTAACGTCTCGTAGAACCAAATCAAGTTTTAAGTCGCAACCCCCATCACACACACCCCCCCCCCCCCCCCCCCCCCCCCCCCCCCCCCCCCCCCCCCCCGCCCGGCCCCCGTAAAAAAAAAAAAAAAGGGCTACCAAATTAAACGGATTATAAACTGCAACTAGATTCTGTTCTCCACGAATCCTGGCACGTTAAATTCAGCAAGAGCCATGCGTATACGTCTACTAACCTCACCCATAGCCATTTCGGTCGTAGACTTTTGGGTGGGTCCTAAGTCCGTATATTAATCTTTTTTTTTTTTTTTCAAGCTATTCGCCTCGTGCCCATTTGACTAGAAGAACATGTCTTAGAAAATTGTCAGAGTTACTTGTCCGTTACGAAAATTTAAGCCTGACAATAGCATGTAAAAATGAGCTCGACTCGTTTTTCATGTGAACCATGTTTGGACCCCTGTAAAACATGGCAAAGAAAAGCAAATTTGAGACCTCTAGATTTCAGTCCATTTTTTTAACCAAACAAACAGCTCAAAAAGCTCCTAATTATCACAGAATTCAGAGAAAATTTTCAATTCCAGAGCAATTTTTCACCAAACAAATGGCCCAAACCTAACCTTCGTTAACGTTAGGCTCCACTCCCTAAAAATTTAATAAAAACTAAAAAATGTTGGAATTGAAGAATATAAAGCTGAATCTTCGAGATGAATTATGGCGAGATCCGTTGATCAAATCAACCGGATGATGGTTGGAGTGTGTTCTCCTTCCATTTGTGATGAACGTGGTATATTTACATGTTCAATTCCGACTTCGAATGAATGAGATATTCAAGTCCAAAGATTGCCTAATTCAAAGCCAAAAGGGACTAAATTTAGGTACAAGCATTTAGTCCCACATTGGCCATGTGTTGGAAGCTCATGGGGTATAAATAGAGAAAAATGAGAATAAAGGGCGTGCCCTTTGGGTACTTGGAGTTTTCGCGCGCGAAAAGGAGGGAACTATGCACGTACTTACGCCGGTGCCGGTGCCGGTGCCGGGCCGGGCCGGGCCGGGCTCGTGGTCCGTGGTCCGTGGCCTGGGTTCCCTACCTGATTCTTTTTGAATCAGGGTCAGTTGGTCCGCGAAAGGATTCGAATCTCCAAAGGATTCGAATCTCCAACGGGTGTCCGTCCGCGCGAACAGATCCGTCCGTTCGCCAACCGCTGTCGGAAAACCGACAGGGCGGTTGATCGGTTGCGACGGTTCTGTCCGAACCGTCGCAACTGCTGGAATTTGGCGGACGAGAATACCCCTCCAGAGCGCTATAAAAAGCGCTCCAGGGGTCCATTCTCAGACACACCAAAATTCGAGATCACTTTCTCTCTTTCTGAAGGATCTCTCTCTCTCTCAATTAAGTTCTGACTCCGTTCTGAACTGGGCTCCAGCGAAGTGGAACTTCCAGGGCGACTTCCAACAGCGAAGTGGGAATCTACTACTTCCAGAAGTGACTTCCAACGAAGTGGGAATCCGCGACTTCCAAGTGAAGTGGGAATCCGAAGCTACTTCCTAAAGGAGATTCTGCCAAAATTCTTCAACCTTCCTACGTTCTCAACAGTGGGTGTTCCTCCAAAAGAGTAAGACAAATATTCATTTGAAATTTGTCATTATACCGCTGTTTTGCTAATCCTGTGTAGGTACTGGTTGACTACGGTTCGACCGTACGGTATTTGGTAGTGCTGTCCAAATACCGTGAAGAAGTGTTGTATCTTGGGAGACCAGCGTCCATTATCCCGTAAGCACCGGTGCGGGGGACGTAATTGTCTTAAGGAGATTCGCTGTAAGCGTACCTCACTTCAATTACTGTATAAGTGGACTAAGTCCTTTATACAGGGGATATACTTTATAGTATATCGAGATTGACTTAGATTCAGTCTAAGTGAAACTGTATAAGTGGATTAAATCCTTTATACAGGGGATATACTTTACAGTATATTGTGACTGACTTGGATTCAGTCTAATTGGTGCTTAAACCAAGGAAGGAAATTGAAAGGTGGTTCTTGAATTAAGGAACGTTCTTTGAACGGAAAACCTCCCACCTGATATTTGCCGACCTGGCCAATTAGATTGTTGATATCTCAGTGATCTTGATAAGTTGTCAGATTGATTCTTGTTAAGCAGAATACCCAACAAAAAAAAGTATAATACAAAGTATGAAGAAAAAAGAAAAAAAAAATCAGAAGCCAACAACTCACCATGCTTGGAGTCAGAGTCTACATCTCTTCTTCTTTTCGTACGTACCAAATTCCATCATAACAATAAATACCGTATTTGATGTTTCACATGCTTCTTGGGCCCCAACAAAACGTATCTCCAATACGAAAAGAAAATACAGATACTGACAGAGAATCAAGCGGAGGCTAAATTACAAAAAAAAAAAAAAAAAAAAAAAAACACCTTTATACGACAATGATTTTCGCATACAATTACAACCCTTCAATTTTGGCGAGCACATTATTATTCCCCCCCCCTTGAATTTCTTTGTTTGCTGTAAACTTGAAGTTGCATGTGATTCCAATTATGAGTAATCAAGCATGTAAATATCAAACAAATTTCTTTGTTGAGAATCTTTATTTTCTGCACTCGAATCTTCTCATTTTAGTGGAGGCTCTAAGGCATCGATATAATAATTCATAAGCTTGTAAAGAGTTAAGATTCTTTTTGAATATAAAATTAAATTAAGTGCAATTTATAAGTGGTGTGATGTTAATTACACTTGAAATGAAGCTTGATGACCTACAAAATAGCAGGCGTTTATAATTACCATATTGAATCATCCACTAATTTGAAGCCAGGTGAGTATTCTAAAATGTTATCTCCTATTAATATTATTAATGTGAGAGAGATGAGAAGTATTTAGATGCATGTAGTCGTGTCTTTAGAATAAAAAAAAAGATTATTATAAAAAGCGGGCATGAGATTTTTGGTCCACAATTCCACTTGCATTACTCATTCTTTGTCTTTGGAGAAAGAGAAAGGGCCTTGAGTTTGGGGCATTGTTTGACAGACTTCAGGCATCAATGTTGGATTATTTGTTTTAATCCCTCTTGAACAAAGAAATTTCATGTAAGCTCGACTTTTCTTCACAATGGAAGACCAAATGTTCAAATATCTCGCGTGTTAAATTGCTTTACATGGGTCCACTAGTGCGTCTTCTTGCGTCAAATTGGGGGAATCAATGAAATCAAACATCACCAACACGATTTTGTCCGGGACACGGCTCTGATACCAATTGAAAAACTTGGGCCTCATCTCAAAACACTAGTCTTCTAGATGGAATTGTTCAAGTTTTTATATACTCCAGAGCATCCCCACGTCTAGCCGATATCGATGTGGGCCTATTTGTGTAGGGAGAGAGAGGAGATAGAGGAGATAACACAGAGATCGAAAGTCAAAAGAAGTAAGGACGACGCTTGCAACAGGTCAAGACAGAACCCGATCGACCGATGTGCACCACATGCACAGATATGACCCGGTCGATCGTGGCAAAGAATTTGTTTGACTGTGCACAGGTGTGACCCGGTCAAACAACAATTTGTTTGACTCAAACCCCAACATTGTTAATTTAAAAATATCTTTTATTGTATATTGATTTTGCTATTTTCAAAATACAGTGGTGGGGTACACAAATTAGGCCACCAAAGGCAAATGACTACGCTAAATAAATGCAGGCCCATTCTTGTCTGCATGTGGCTGACATGCTCGCACTGCAGAGAGCCAACGAATCTAAACTAACCTTTTGACTTGACCTAGCGCGCGTGGGCCCGCCTTCTGCTGTCTGTCACTCAAAATTTCAAATCAAATCCATCATTAAACTTAAACTTAAGTATTATGCTGCAATTTGCAATAAAACCAAAATTTAAGTTTAATTTAATTTGGTCGGTGCCTCAAACTCATCCATCCCCATTCCATGCACGTGCAATGTGTACCGTACTGTACCATTTATCCGTATTCTACGTGCCTTCCTCTAGTTTATTATACGCATCTTGGTACTGTCCCTGTGACATTCTGACTGTGTCCTTGGATTGCAATTTGGGGAAATGATGGCACGTAAATTGTTGAAGTTGAGAAATGGCTCATCTCAAGTCTACAAGGGCTGTTTGTTTTCTTGAGAGAGAGAGGAGAGGGAGAGAGAGAGAGAGGGGGGAAAAATGAAGAAATCGAGTTCAGATCCGAGCTCTCGTGTTTGATTTGACGAGAAAGAGGAAGGTAAAATAGAGGAAGAACGCTGGTCTGGTGATGCTGACTCAGATTGTTGCGGGGGATCAAGATTCCCTTTCTTTCTTAATCTCTTCTGCTCAAAGTTGATCGCGAAAAAATACTGGAGCACGGGCATCTAGGTGCCTATATATTTGTTTTATTTCCCCCCCTCTTTCTCTCTTATCCTCTCTTTTTCTTCCAATGTTTCTTCTCCTTCTCGTCAAACAACCATCACTGAAGAGGAAAAGAAATTTTTTGCTCTCTTCATTTTCCCTTCAGTTGCTTTTCTCTCTTTTCCTCTCTTTCAAAAACCAAACATGTCCTAGAGCGAGCAGCGAATATAATTAGCTCGAAAAAGAGTAGCAAATATAAGTTACAAGTACTTCTTGGATGGATCTTTACATAGAATTAAAAGAATGTCTACTTGTTTTCAGACCAAGAATTTATGGAATCCTTCACCGTGGAGTTTAAGTTTTGCTTGAGACATATATTTCTTGGCCTAAGTTACAAAACAACCATGCTTGTTGAGTAAAAGATTGATAAGATATCGTATTCCTAAAAGACTTTAGTTATTCTATTTTCCTTTTTGAGGAAATTAATATTTTATTTTATCTACTTAACTAGTCTATTATTTTTTTTATTATACTGCACGTAAAAATATGTCACTTTTGCTATATTTATCGGATAATGCATTTTCTTTATTCCATTGAGTATAGATGCAAAAACGAAGTGGTGCATAACTTTTCAAGGAAGAAGATACAAGAGTGTACTCCTTTAGTTTGGGATGCTAAATTTCACAAACTTGATAATGTACTTAAAAACACAAACAATTTTTATCATGCTTCACTAATTAACATGACAACCGTACTTCTAATATTTCCCCAATGCCCCATGCTAAAATCCATGCATGTATAACTATTTATTTCTTCACATAACTCGATCCCTAAGTTTTACACAAGTAAATGCTTAATTTCTTAAATCAAATGAGAACATTCCAAAAAAAAAAAAAAACATTTATCTAAGACCATATATATATATTATTTTCTCATAAAAAGCCAACATGTGTGGTTGCAACTAGACTCAATCATGTCTTCACTCTACACCTACATCTTTGACCACAACCTAATAATAACAAAAACTTGTAGGATCATGTGAAGAGACTATCAAGCAAGCTAGCATGTTTTGCATTATATAATTATTGCTAATTTGGCCAATAAACTTTTGTTGCTTACCTAACTCTCTCACTCTCTATATAAATTGTGCATCATTAAAGTAGCTTTCACTTGTTCAGCACTCGACATAAAGGGGGAGGAGATGTTCCCCATCCACGGCCGTCCGATCGGAGATCCAACGGTCAGAAACGCATCGGCCGGCCGCAAGATCGCCCGTTAACCGGTTTGACTGCAACTTTGGGTGGGACCCACTTGGAAGAAGCAGGCAGCAGCCTGGAATTAGGGGAGATGTTTGAGGGTTATGTACTAATAAGCCTAATTAAAAACATGATATGAATAGTTTTCAAAGATTTTTTTTTTTTCATGGGGATCAAAATCTGGTGAAAATTATGATAAATTACAAATTAAGTATTGATATTGTTAATCTCACATTAAGGTGGCCCACTACCCTTATATTTATTATTGGATTCCATAGTTAAAGCCTAACTGATATTATATATGCCCAAATATAAAGGTTACATTGTATAAAGTTTATAATAGTCATATGTGGTACTAAGGGCCATGATGGGTGGTTTTATCACATATGGTTAATTGCAAATGTAAGACCCACTTCTCTCCTCTTGAAAAGAATACAACCTTCCTTTTTGTGAAAAAAAAAACCATCATCATATTGAATTGGGGTTTGTGAAAAGAGAAAGAGACAGAGAGAAGAAGGTGTTACAATTAGGGTTTGCAAGGATCAAGGAAAAGACTTGGATCTTCATCAACATACCTTCACTATTCCTCTAATGGCTTCAGGTATGTGTTTAATTGTGTATTCATTTCTTGAGATGCATTTGATTCTAGATCCATGGGCAATTTAATCTACATGAAGTTCCTTAAGCATTATTAAATTTCTAACAGATATTTATATTTTGGTGAAGTAAAGCATACATTGGGTACTAGCATGTTGTATTATACTCCTGAAATAATTAAGTATATTAGTCCCAACTAGTTGGAAAAGAGACAGGTAACCAAATAAAAATAAATAAATAGAAAGTTAAATCGTGATTTACTAGTATAAACTTTTAGGACAAAGTGAATTTCTGCCTATAATTAAAATTCACGTTATTTCTAAAATGAATTGAATATTTGTCGTACGTTAGTATTGAAGACCACATTGCAAACAAAAAAGGGGACACATAATGGAGCAAAGTCATCGACCATTGAAATTTCGTAGTTGATGAATTATCGTCACATTTTTACACCATCAATGGATCATTTTTCTTTTTACTTTTTTATTTTCTTGAGATGTGTCATCAACGGATCTTAATTTAGTGGCAATTAAATTTTCCATTAAATTATTTTAAAACACGAGACCCAGAAAACTATTTTAGTTTTGGTGGCAGCAGTCTATTTTAGTGCTGGTGTAGGCTTTCGCGAGATATTTTTAGCCAGTTTGAGAGTAACATGATCCTTAAATATAATTCAGGTATCATTTTGACACAAATGATCCTGATCGTCCATTTCCATCAATCTTTTTTTTTTTTTTTTTTTTTTCCGGGTCTATTTCTCTCACTGGTGTAAGTATGATTATGGTCAAACATAAATATCTTAAAAGGAGAGGGAACACAAAGGTAACAAAAACAAAGGCAAAGTATAACTATTGTTACTTGATAACTGTTGTGCGCCGGCAACAGGCCCACAGAGGAACCTTAGATCTCAAAAGCACAGAATAACAGTACCACAACCAGTACAAACAAATAATACAGAGAAAGAGCACAAAACACAGATTTAACGAGGTTCGGCCTTGTCGCCTACGTCCTCGGGACAAGAAAGGGGGAGGGTGTTTTATTGATTTCAACAAATCAATACACATACAGTAATGGGGATCGAGAAAGTTCTGCCTCTGCTCTACTCTCCTCCCTGATTGCACACAAAAACCCTTCTTTCCAGATACCTCCAAAGATACAAACCCTAGAAATTCAACACAGCCCTTAAATAGGGTTCAAAAATAACCCTTTCCGAAACAGGCAGACCCGACTGTCGGTCGACCGGCCGGTCGACCGACCCTATGCACCGGTCGACCAGGCAGGTTGACCGTTCCCAACCAAGAGTTGGGTTACTTCAGTCGGTCGACCGATCTCATCCTGCGGTCGACCGAACCGGTCGACCGCTACGCTGTGCATGTCAGCGTGCACATCGGTCGACCGGACTGGTCGACCGAGCCACTGCTTCTGCCTACGGTCGACCGGGGGCCGGTCGACCGTACACCTGCTTTTCTACTGTTTCTGCTGAATTCTGGATTCCCTTCTCCTCTTCGTCGACTTCCTCGACGACTTCCTCCCCCAACAATAACTATATAACATAATCAATTTATTGAGTAGATGGTCGAGGCTGAGAATTAATTTGACACGAAAATTTAAATTGTTAAGTCTTGTCACAACTTTATATTTAAATTCATTATCTTTCTGCTCACTTTCCAATGTGAAATTATATTCGCACGTACCAAGCACAAAATAAACCCATGTGCAAGACGAGCAACGAAAACTCACTAATGCACAATTGTTCTGAGAAATAAATTAAACTGTAAGTGCGTAGCATACGGTGGACTTGGAAGAATTTTTTTTTTTCCCCTTTTTTTTTTGTGACTTAGAAAATTTTCCAGGTGAATTAAAAAATAAAGTAGGAAGGTAGTTAATTATCACTTCTTTTAAGAAAATATTAATAAGAAAATCATGCTCTGTTTTGAAATTATTATATTTAGACATGTCTTCTACGAATTTAACTAAAAACACTCGAATACCATTATTTTAAATACAAAACTAATAAATATGAGTAAATAAAAGTGTATGAAATTTGTGCCCATGCAATTATCCCCAAGCTTGTTGGAACACTTGTCATGTTTTGTCCCACCTAGCTAGTGTGGTTAGAACTAAATCCACAGCGTAACACTCATATAGTCAATTAGATATATGGTATATTAATCTTTTTATATATATCACTTGCTTTGTTCTAAACTACAAATTTATTCTACCCCAAACCCCAGATTCTTACAATTTGTTATGAAACTGAAGCCAATTTTCTATTTCCAAGCATACGTTGCTAAAGTTTCCTTGTATTAGCTCTCTCTATGAAAGTCCATTTATAGTCCATATATAATTTTTTTGCAGGCAAATTTGCCCAAACCCAACAATGAAGATCTTATACAAAAATGAAGATCTTATGTCTTTCCACCAATATTAGACAAACTAAGACACACATAAGTGATAAGTGAAAAATAAATAGTTGTTGGGATTTGGATCGAACAAATAGTCCCACATCGGCTAGAAGTGGGGATAATCTTGGGTATTTAAGGATTTGGGTAACTCCATTTAAAAGGCTAGTCTTTTGAGATGGTGCCCCAAGTACTTCGCACTTGAAGCTTAATAGCCAGTGTCAAAGAAATATAATGGTGGGGTCTTTCTCATATGTACCCCTCAAATCTTCATAATATCTTTATTACCCTCATTTTTAAAAACTTTCAAAGTTATGCCCAACGCCAGCTGTTATTAGTTTTCTAACAATATATGAGCAAAATTACTCTCCTACCCCGTCCTTCTTTCTATTATCTATGTTAAATCTCAATCATTTTCTCTATTCTCTGTGTTAAATATCAGGCTGGTGAGACTATTACTGTTACACAAAAGATTTGAATAGATTTGTTACTTGATACATGAACCTGTCAATACTATTAGCATTCAAAATAAACATGTCAATACTATTAGCATTCAAAATGTCAACCTGCAGTATGTGACGGTGAAAATGAAGGAGGGGGTGGTTGCGGAGGGGGTCATCGACGAGGAGGCTAGGCGGAGGCGGAGGCGGAGGTGATTGAGGTGGCAGGCAGAGTTGGAGGAAGAAAAGGAGTGGGTGCGTGTATAGGAGAGGGAGCAGGCTCAGACAGTTGCGTGGGCATTTTTATAATTTCACATTTTTATAGCAGAAAATTGAAGAATATTTATTTTTGATTCTTTTAAAAAGACAGTGCGGTTAATTCTGATATTTTTAAAAATTTGAAAGCTAATAAATATATTATGAAGATTTAGGCTGTACATTCGAAAATACGAAAGATTTAGGTGGTGCACGTGAGAAAGACCCCATAGCATATAGCATGTACTGACTTTTCATTATTAAAATAATATTTTATTTAAGATTGGAACACTATTTTGTTTTGCACTTGTTTATTTACATATATGTATTATTCTGAATTTTTCGTAATACATTAACCTTGTATTATGTATTTATATGCTAAACATTGCCCTCAATCATCACAAGTAATAATAAAGAAGAATTTCAGGGTTTCACTTCTCCTAACAATAAAATACTAATTAAGTTAACCAATTAACAGTTTTTAAGGTCCAAAAACTTGTTCCCTCGATTTCATTAATAAAATATTAATGAAAACCACTCAAAAAATATAAACGAATAGTGTCTTCATAAGAACCTGCAACCTGAATTATTTTAGAAGTACACACAGATGCAGGAAGAAAAAAAAAGAAAAAAAAACCGAATAATTTATAAGAGAATTAATATACGTATCAATCAATGCATGATTAATCTTTTTATTGTATGTGTGTGTGGCTCACACACATAAACGAACCTATATATTTCAAGATCAGTACAAATCCATAAACATCCATAAACTTTGTTCGCCCATTGGGAAGTGACCCACAGATCAAATGATTCACATAGGATCCATATATATTATTTCCTCCTTGGAATAATTGATGAGATATTATTAACCATGAGAAGGTGCTTTACTCCTTTAATTAGTACTAAGATATAAGATTGGGAACCCCATTAGCCCACCTTTTGATAAGCATTAAGGGGTTTTTTTTTTTTTTTTTTTCCTTCACAAATACACAATCCGAAATTGCCTTTTAGCACACTTACCCTTCTAAAGCTAGAATTTAGAGATATACCCTAAAAATTTGCAGACCCTTCGCTGATCTCCGCGGCACTTGTAACTCCTCATAGTGATTTATTAGCATATGTTTCAGGACTGCTAGCTTTTGCTAAATCCTACGATTTGTAAATTTAAAAAAGAAAAAGAAAAAAAATATAATACCTACGCGAAAATGCAACAATTTAAGAGTGTTAATTCGAGGGAGCTAAGGTACGAAGGCTCGTTACTTAGTTAGGTATTTTAGTAATAGATGTCAATTCAATATTATTATGATTTTTAGTTTATAATGTCTTTAAATCTAACCTCTTTAATGTCTAAAGCTAGAATTTTTCAAAAGGCTTTACTAATTCAGTCTTAATATGTTTATTTATAGAGTTTTCTTTCACAATTTTCGTGTGGACAAATGCTAGCTACAATTAAATCTCGAGTTTATTAAAATTTATTATATACCATTATAACACATGTATGTTTTATGCGATACCATTTGCTTTCAAGTGGGGGTGCGGTAGCATAAACGAAACACAACCAGTGCCAAATATCATAAAAAGAGGGGGTTGCATGCAAAAATCCGAAAAAAATATCTAAAATGATCAACTCCCACCCAATTAGAAATAAGAGCTTCAATGTCACTAAAAAAAAAAAAAAAAAAAAAAAAAAAAAAAAAAAAAAAAAAAAAAAAAAAAAAACAAATATAATAATAATCCATCAACCCATAATTAGCCCCTCCCCCCTTATATAAACAACCTCGGTGTTCCCATCTCAGAGAGAGAGAGGAAGAAGAAGAAGACACAAGGGAGAGGAGAATTTTGAGTGAGCATGGGCAACAGCCTGAGGTGCTGCATAGCCTGCGTTCTCCCTGCGGGGCCCTCGACGTGATCCGCATCGTCCATCTCAACGGCCGGGTCGACGAGTTCAGCCGGCCCGTCTCGGCCCGGGAGGTCCTGGCCGCCCACCCCGGCCACGTGCTCAGCAGGCCCTGCTCCTCCCCCGGCGGGGGCGTCGCCGGTCGGATCATGATCGTCTCGCCCGACTCCGAACTCAAGCGGGGCAGCTTCTACTTCCTCATACCCGCTGTGTCCGTACCCGATAAGAAGAAGAAGAACAAATCCCACAAGCCCAAGGACAAGGACGACAAGACTAGTAACAACAGTAATAAGCCGCTGGTGCAGGATAAGTACTTGGAGGACATCTTATCCGAGAAAAAGTCCGGACACAGGCGGAAGCGGACCGGGCGTGTCGGAGTCTGGCGCCCGCATCTGGAGAGCATAACGGAGGATCTGTAACGGGTATCGGATCCCGATCCGAATTGGATTTTTTTCATTTTTTTTCTTTTCCCTTTTTTTTGGGCTATGGGATGAGGGGTTCTTTTTGGGATATCTACGTGATATCTTTTAATTAATTTTTTGGGCCTCTCGTTACATTACTTGGTTTATTTAATTTTTTTTTTTTGTGAAAATTTGGACGATGATCTTTCTCTTGAGAGTGAGATTTGAACAGGCTCGATGTGGAAGAAAGCCTTGTAATCATATGGAGTTTTAATGTAATGTATCATGTTATATAAAATAGAGTTTGTAGCTGTCTTCCATTTTCTCTTTGTCTATAGTGAGAGATATTTTATTTTTGTATTATTCTATTTTTCAATTTTCTAATAATAAAGATCATAGTTTAGACTTGAATCTAATATTTTTTTTATGTTTTCATAAGCTAGACTTGTGATGGACCTACAGTTAGATTAGATAGTTTCCTAACTTTAATATCAACAAGGGCCTACGTGACAGTTAAGAGATCAATTACTCATAAATTTTCCACACGCAAAGTCTATATTATGGACCCCGCATAATTACTCTTAGGCTCATAGCTATAATGAATTCATGTGTTTATTTATTTATTTATTTATTAAACTCATAGAGATTGTTGGGAAATATTTGAGCTGAGTATTAAAATTGTTTTGTATAAATTATAAGCTCACAATCCTTAGCTTAAAGCCTTAGAGCATTTGAGTTTGAGGTGCGAGTATGGATGGTATGGATATTTTTCAAATAGTCATGTTTGGTGGAACGATTTTGATCAAATACAGAGATAAATGGGGTCATAATTCTTACTTTTAACCTATTTATTTATATTGAAATAATACAATATAAAAGAGTTTATCAGCTTTGATTACTTAGGGCTGTTTGGATTCAAGGAAGTGAGCGGAAGTGAGAAAGTGGGCGGAAGTGAGTTGTTTTCCTTTGGAAAATGAGAATTTGTGTGTATCTTTTTTGCTATTTGATTGCTAGTTGAGGAGTGGAAGTGAAAAAGTATATTTTTTTTTCAATGTTTGACTACTATTGTGAAAGTGAAAGAAGAAAGATTAACTATAAAGTTGAGCGTAAGATAATATTAAAATAAAAATTAATTATGAAAAAAAAAATAGACTGTAATTAAAATAAAATAAGATTTATGTGACTACAAAATTATTTGTTTTGAGGTACAACTTATTACAAATGAGATTTACATGATCATAAAATTAACTGTAACATCCTGGAAGTGAGAAATGGTTGTGTAAAAAAGAAAAGAGGTTTTTCCGTTTTTCTTTTGGTGTTTGGATGGATAACAGAAGTGGAAATGACATTTCTCATTTCCTCACTTCTGTGCACTTCCTTGAATCAACAGCCTCTTAATATGTATTACTGGCTTATATGTTAGAATATAAAAATATTATCTTCAATTTTTAACTCAATTTCAGAGTTTGAATGTAGTGACAGAAACTGTTCAGTTATTCTCTTATATACATAACACGTCATTGTCAAATTTCTTATAGGTAAATTTGTTATTAGTATTTTTTTTTTTTACTTAAAGAAATCTTACCTGTCAAACCTAGGACTTCCTGTAATGAACTTCCACCTTTTTATGAGTAAGTCAGGCCTCATAAGCTAGATTTGTAGTACTTGATATGTTAAGTTAAATCAAATTAATTTTAATTTTTCGGCTAAGTGTACTTAATGGTGTAATACTTGTCATTTAACTCACTGAAGCAGACCTATTTTTTAGTTTTTTTCCTTCTCCTGGAATTGCTTGGCAGCATCTAAAAAACCCAAAAGGAAAAATGAAAAAAAGAGGGGAAAAAGAGAGAGAGAGAGAGAGGAAAAAATCTGTTCCAGTGTGGTTTGAGTTTTCCTTTATTAGGTCAGCTGAAGGGGGGCCAACTCACAATAATATTGTATTTGCAGCAAAAGTTTCAACAAATGTAACAGCTGAACAATTAATGTCAAATGCCTAAACCTCCTTATAACAAGATATATTTATGTGTATTGTATTTCTTTGTCCTAATTCATTATCATGAAATTATTTATTTTTTATTTTTATGTTTGAATTTGGAAGTGGGGCCAATCTGCCATGAAATTTGTCATCATATCTAAATACGGACGAGAATCGAGTTTTGAATTGAGGACCTCGTTTGTCCCATTCGTATTTCATGCATTTAGATTTGAATTAGAGCCCTGTCTTTTTCCTATTTACATGCCGTGTCTGCTTTTCTATAAGTTTCATGTTTGGTTGCGAGGGAAGGGGGTGGAAGTAAGAAAATGAGGAAGTATAATTGCTCACTTCCCTATCTATTCAAACACCAGAAAAGAAAAATAAGAAAACTTTTTTTCTTTTCTCTTTTCTCTTTTACACAATCATTTTCTTACTTCCAGAGTGCTACAGTTAATTTTTGTAATCATGTAAATCTCAGCTGTAATAAGTTTAGCACAAAATAGTTAATTTTTTGATCATATAAATCTCACTTGAATTCTAATTACAGTCCATTTTTTATTTTTTTAATTAATTTTTATTTTCATATTATTTTACAATCAATTTTATGTTAAACTTTTTCACTCCCACCTCCACATTACCATCCAAACATCAAAAAGACATAATATTTTTCGAACCACACTTCCTAACAACATCTAAACACCAGAAAACTTACTAACCAATTCCTAAGTTCTAAAGGAAACTATTACCACTTCCTCACTTCATTACTTCCTCACCTCCACCCTCAACCAAACATGCCCTCAATACCTCCAGATTTTGTTCTCACTGGATATTTCTGAACATTGAATAATGAATTCTGCTGGAAAAAGTTCTCTCTCTTAGATGAGAGAGTTAAATTTCTCAAATTTATTTGCTAATTAACTTAACCATCGACGAGATTCACTGGTGATAGAGTAAATTCAGAGTTGACCGGGGCTACATCGGGGGCAGAATAAATATCCGTGAGACGGTGTTCAAATCAATAACCGTGAAGAACATTATGCTGCAACAGACGGGGACACCAAATTGACCACTTGAGATTACCTATCAATATACAAAATTTGATGACGATTTGGGTTGCATGTCTCCCTAGAATGCATCGTAGAAGCCTAACCAATAAAGTCACTGTTTCATTCCCCAAGGTGATACCTGCACGTAATGCAACAAAATACTCGCATTCAATCTTCTCCTCATAAAATTTTACCTTTTACCATAAAAATGAGTGTGAGCACGAGTCTTTCACAATACAAGTTCGATGGTGAAGGCTTGAATGGAGAATTACAATAGGAAAGAAATCAAATTCGATTGTTGTGCTCAACGAAATAAATAACAGAAAAAGAAAAAAAAAAAAAGAAGTTATTTTACTTAATTATCATTCACAGCTCATGTGGGCCCATTTCCTATTGGGACCAATTGGATTTATAATTCATTGGGTGATGGAGTTTTTAGCTTCACGAGTAAATAATTGGTCATAATCCCAAAGGACAGCTAAGGAGCTCATTAAGGCCAGGGCTCTTGAAATCATGCACACAATTGAACCATTTGGAATTAATTAACACTAAGCAAATGTTGTTAGCATTAAAACTTGCAGCATGATTTGGGGCACGAACTTTGAGTCATTAGAGATGATAAATTTTGGGGCAGTGAAATTAGATACTAGTTATTTTATTCTGAACTAAGGTGACCTCTTCTCTCTCAAAAGTAGATAAAGGTTTTGCTTGGATTTGCTTTTTGGATTGCTAGTAATTTTTTTTGGTCAGTGATTGTTTCAAGTTGACCCTGCAATTTAACCTTGTGCAAAAAGCTTTTCATATTTCAAACATTTTGCAAATAGCTTTTATACCTTTCTTTCTAGGTCCTTTTTATAAATTATTTTTCAATGTTGGTCATCATTCACTATTCACACTTAAATGTTTGCACGAATCAACAACTGTGGCAATCATCCATAATAGAAGGAAAGAATACAAAAGGAAGAGAAAGAGAGAACAAATGGAGAGAAATCTTGGCACTCATTACATCTATGGGCCTGTTTGGTTAAGCGTGAAAGTGAGGAAGTAGTAATAGTTCCCTTGAAACTTGAGAATTGATTAGTAAGTTTTTCTGCGTTTGGATGTTATTAGAAAGTATGGTTTGAAAAATATTATGTCTTTTTTCGTGTTTAGATAGTAATGTGGAAGTGAAAGTGAAAAATGACTACGAAATAGATCGCAAAATAATATTAAAATAAAAATTAATTAAGAAAAATAAAAAATGGACTGTAATTAGAATGCAAGTGAGATTTACATGATCAAAAAATTAACTGTTTTGTGTTACAACTTATTACAAATGAGATTTATATGACCACAAAATTAACTGTAGCACCCTGAAAGTGAGGAAATGGTTGTGTAAAAGAGAAAAAGAAAAAAAAGAAAAAAGAATTTTTTTATTTCCCTTTTCTGATATTTGAATAAATAAGAAAGTGAGCAATTATACTTTCCCGTTTCCTTGCTTCCGCCCACTTCCTTGCAACCAAACAAGGAGTGAAAAAAGACATCGAGAACCTATCGTCTTAAGCTCTGACTACGACCTTTTAAACTTTACTGAAGATTTGACTGATCTGTGTTTGAGAGACTCACCGACATTTTAAGGTTAGATGTGCGTAATTTCACACACTAGACAGAGAGTGAATTATGAAAAGTTGGCAACTCATATGCAATGATGTAACTAACGATCTTTCTTCATAAAAATTAAAGTAACTAATGATGGTTCTTGATACAAAAGTGTCGACCCATTGCTTCACTAGAGAGGCGACAACGAAGCCTACATTCCCCTCTTATTGCTCAGTGCTCTCAAACACTTTGCGATGCAAGAAAATGCCTCTTGAGAGGTGGCCATGTCCTCAAAATACTTGTGTTCATCATGGAGGAGCAAGAAGCATGAAGTGTTGGCATTATAGCATAGTCTCCGGGGATCATGGAGATTGATTCTGACCGATTCTGACCGATTATCGATCCAATCTTAATTTTTTTTCCAAAAAGGAGAAGAATGGTCCCTGAATGGCGAACGATGATGCAGCAAAGCACCACATTGAGTCATTCATTCTTATCTCTTAGCTATTGAGAGTTGAGGTATGAGAAAGAGCCATGGCCACTAGAAGTCTAGAAGAGTGAGATGCTCTCTCTCTCTCAAGGTTAGTGGAGGCTTGGACCACAACCACACCTTGAGCTCGAGCTAAATCTCCAATATATTTTTGTTTAAGACTTGGGTTGAGGTTTGGACCACACCAAGCCCAATCTCCAATAGAATCTTAGATAAGTCGTTTCAACATCTAAATCGTGTGCCAATTGATGTGAGATATGTATCTTTTGGAACTAGCACTTTGGGATGTCATGTGAATGTTAAAAAAAAATTTTAAAAAAAATAGAGGAAGCATTTAACTTTTGATAAAATAAGGGATAAGAAATAAAGAAAATTCGAGTCGTATTATCGAGCAACACCAGGCACCAAGCAATGGTTTATAAACTAGGACTCAGATAAGCGAGAAACAGTAGACCAGTTTTCTGATTAATTATAATATTATATGAGTAACTTTAATTATTTCAAATAAAACTAACAATTAAGTTTGTCCATGTATTGCATCGGAATCAGCGTAGTCAGGAATTTTGACTGAGGGTACAAAATGACGTTCAAAAATACCAAAAATGTAAATAAAGTTTGTCTCAAAGTCAGGGAAAAAATGGTTATTTAAAAATGGATAAAACTTAAATAAAATTTCACTAGAAGTGCTTCGAAGTATGTAAAGTTAGGGGTGAGCATCGGCCGGTTCGGTTCGGTTTTAGAATTTTTGCAAAAATGAATCAAACCGATTAGACTTAGCATCCGAACCGAACCGAACCGACTCAATTCGGTTCGGTTTTTCGATTTTTTCAGTTAGGCCAATATTTTTCCATCATTTCTTACTTTTTTTTTTTTAATCACCACTATATTATCATCATTCAATATTCTAATCTCAAATATTCAATACCCAAATTAGAAATAAGGAAAAGACTCTAACCTTAATGTAAATTAAAAATTTAATATTCTAAAACTTTTACGCTATATTTGGGCTATTATATCAAAACTCACATAATTATTACTAACTTTTAACGACAAGAATGAAAAAAAGAACTAACTTTCACATATTCAATATAAAAAAGATTGTATTGTTAGAAGTAATGAGATAAGTTTTCACCACTTTTTGTTATGAACTATATGATTCACTAAATTGAATTTGGGTGGGATGATATATAAGGTAAGAGATTCGGTTCGGTTCGGTCGAGTTCGGTTTTTGAAATACAAAATTGAAACCGAACCGAACTAGAGCGGTTCGGTTCGGTTCGGGTTCGAGTTTCAGTTTTTGATCGGTTATTTCGGTTATAACCGAACTCTGCTCACCTCTATGGATCAATAACAATTATGAGATTCTATAAGTAATCTAATAAATTAATAATAGCTTTACTTTACTTGCAAATAAAACTGAAGAAAATTTTATTTCTTACAAATGAATATCAACTAAATATTAACGATTAATTTCAAAACAACCAGCTGAGAGGATTAGAGAGAGAGAGAGAGAGAGAGAGAGAGAGAGAGGAGAGAGAGAGAGAGAGAGAGAGAGAGAGAGATGGAATTTGGAATTTCAGAGATTAATTTGATGCCAAAACCGTCAAGCACGCACGCACGTGGGATGGTGATTCTTTGTTTTGCTTATGATGGATGAAGAAGCCTGTGGTATGTGTTTTGTGGACATGAGATGAGAGTACGGGGCGAGCAACAATTTTGAGATGTGGGACCGGAAGGGTGAGAGGTGAAAGAGTGGGGGCATAACTGGAGCAAATGTGTGGGGGCGGAATCAGGAATAAATTTTGGGGTAGACTGTAATTGTTTATAACATACACTTATGAATTATATGAATTTATAAAAAGAATAAAATAGTGTTCTCCACTAAATCAGGAGTGAATCTAGGCATATATTTGCTAAAAGAAAATCAAAATAGAAGAGAGTCTAACACAATATATGAAAAAGAACAGAAATAAAAATGGGTTTAAGCCAATATTTAAAAAAATGGGCTGGGCTGTAGCCCGGCCCAGCCCACTACTGGGTCCGCCAGTGTGACTCTCTTCTATATTTTAAGCAGGGCTGGGGGGCACGTGAAACCCCTTGGCCCCCCCCCAGCTCCGCCTCTGATTGGAATGCATCATGCATGCAACCATCCATATATAAACACATGCATTTAATTAATCAGCAAACTAATTTAGTGATTTTTCATAACAATTGTCTTGAGAGTCATTACTTCATAACTTTGTGTTTTTTTTTTGGTATTCAAAGGCCTTCTCCGATCATCCTTTATTGCTGCTTCTCTTTTGAAGCAAAACCTCTGGCATTTCATTTAAAGAAAAGTTGGCGAAACAAGCACAGTTTACTACAAGTTTTAAGTATCGCTAAATAAAGTTTCTAAAAGAGTAATTCATCTTTCTGTCCCATAAATTGAATTTCTTCATCTCAAGGCGTAGCCGCATTCTCATGGCCCACATCACCATCTAGCTCCCGAAAACACCGGCACTCTTGGTTTGAGCGTAAGCCTGAGCCTCTGCTCTGACTCGAAAAGGTCGCCCACTAAAAATAAAAATAAAAAGAAAGAAGGAAAATATTTAAGACAACAAGAAGAATTCTCGTCTCTTTCTCCGTTGCAGTTTAGCGCAAGAGAAAGAAATAAAGTAGAGGAGAGAAGAGATGTGCCTTTTTCTGAACGAGGAGGATTCTCTTTATAACTTTTAGAACACTCTCCTTACCATCTCCTATTTCATGTGAAACTAAATATATAGACTAATTAAACACAAGTGGAAACTCAAGCTTTCCATAGGATTGTGTTCAGTCAAGCCCAACAGGTCAAGGGTTGGCGTGGTGGAGGCTGGGGTCAAGGTGGTAGAGGAGACTGGGTTGAGCGGAGCTCAAGTCGAGGAGATGGGGGCTGGCAAGGGGGTTAAAGTTGTGAGGGTAGTAGGATCAAATTCGGTATGGTTTCAATTTTGAGATGACTTAAGCCCTGCTAGATTCCGCTGAAAAATAACTTTTTAGCTGTTATGCAGTCCGACTAGTGTTTGTTAACTCAAAAGGCAACTAAGTTGCTGAGTGAAAAAGAACTTTTAACATCTTATTAGTTAAGCAGCTCAGAGCAGCTTTTACAAAAAAAAAAGTAAGCAGAATTTATTCAGTAGACAAAACTAACCCTTAAAAAAATAATATTGAAGAGCATATAACAAATGATGCAAGAGAAACAGACCAAATACGTAATGATATTGCTTGTAGTTTGGTAGAACTAGGATAAACATGTACAACATGTTCTTTGAGTGTTAATAAAACTTTAAATTCTCAGATATTTATTTACTCAAGTATTTGGTGTAATGATAATATATTTTATTTTAATTCACTAATTATTTATGTTAAATGTATTTATACTTTATAAATTATTTATTTATTAATTTAGATAGAAAAATTGGTATGAAAATTGAAATTTTCACATATACACAGTCAATATAAATCACTTGTCTAATTTTATCATTTTTACTCAATAACGCTTTATTCCGCAGATTTACCAAAACACACTTACAACAACTCAACAACAGTTCAGTAACTTCAGAAAATTCTTTAGTAAATATAAAAATATCAAACAACATAGCACAGTTCAGCTCATCTCAGCAGCTTGCATTCAACACAGCGCAGTTCAGCAGGTGAGGGCCAAACATGGCCTTAGCTTTGCATTCGGGTTCGGGGGCAGAGCTGTTACATGCCCTGGTTAGGGATGTGGAAGAATTGGGGTCAGGGATTGTTGTGTTGGTGCTGCCGGCATGGGTGTGTTGGTGGTTGCTGGCTGCCGGCGAGGGGTCGGGAGACGATGAAGATCTGGGAGGTGAGGGTTTCCCAGAGAGACGAGGGGGAGGAGCTCTGCAGTTTGCTTCTTCCAATCGGAGCTTTGAAGATTCAACAGCTTGCAGCCTCTCCTCACCCAACATCTCTGCGTACTCCAGCGCTTGGAATCAATCTGAAGCGTTTAACAAGACAGAAAACCTGAGAAAACTGCGTGTCTTATGAAATCAACCAAAAACAAAAGGCTTTAGTAAATCAAGGACCAAAATCTTTACCTCTCCTTTTACCTTCCTCTGAAACTGAGGTTTCAACTCCTCCATATAATTTGAATCCCAGGTGAGAAAAAAGGTTTGTCGTGAATTTGCGAGACTAAACATGAACTGTGACAAGAACCAAGATCAATAACGACTACCAAGTCACAAATTTAAGACTTAAATGAATTAAGTGGAAGCACTCAATACTCCCACTTCCTTTGTGATTTCCAAGTCGGAGCTAAAGAGTGAACAGTAATTAACATAGTGTTTGGCCTGAAACAAAGCGAAGCAGTGGTCGACAACACTAAAAGGAATTTGCCCTCTGAAGTAGTGAGATTGGGAAGGAAGCTTAAGAGAGGACAGAGAATCACCAAACCTCAACTGCAAGTCTGCAAGCTAGCTGAGTCACTATCTAAACACGCCAGAGCTCATCAATTCTCAATGATATCTTCTCTCATTGCCGTAGAATACCACCATTCAAATGGTAACATCTCGGTCTATATCATAATTCAAGACAAATAGGATCCTGCTGTGAGCTCAGAGGAAACTATGTATTATTAGCAGTGGAAGTGACAGTAATAATAATAATGTGTCCTTTCTAGTCAAAATTCACCCTCTAACACTAAAATAGTTTTAATTAATAAATACAGTGCTAACCACACTTATTACTTTGCCACCCTGGGAAGTAATTCAACCACCCTAGAAAGTTAATTCAGCCACCTTAACAAGCCTCATTTTTGTTGACTTGTAAAAAGATGGGCAGATGGGAAAAAGGATGGGCGGATGGGGATGGGTGTTGGACTTATGCATGAATATCTCTTGCCTAAATAAAGGAATAGATACGAATGGTGAAATAGCAAGTGAAGAAGAAGAGGGTAAGCAAAGACTTTTGCACACACACTCTCTCATTTTCGTCTCTTCTTTATTTAAAAGCCTATTTGTAAATTGAATTTAGTGAGTTTTAGTGAGTGAAATTAGAGTTGTACTTTCTCTGTAATCTCCTCTTTTGATTAGCGGATTCCTCTTTCAGTTTTTCCCTGTAAACATAAGTCACATTGAACGAACGAACCACGTTAAATACTTGTCTGCTTTTCTTTTTGTTCATATTAGTTTATACTTGTAATTTGTTTTTTTTCTTTTTGTACTTGACATCTCTTGTAGTAGAAGCCCACTACCACAACAAAAACTTTCAAATTTGTTCCGGTACCTCGGGCACGTAAACAGCCTTGGGCTCACAGTTGCAGCTCCTTTTAATCTTCCTCTCGGATTTCCAAATTCGCTTCTGCTGCACAGAAACAAGCAAAGGCTTTTAACACTATAACACTTAGTGCATTAGAAAGCAGTACATTTGTTACACTGGATTTATGTCGATATAATAGCTTCAACATTGTGATCGGAGCACGCCAAGCAAATGTTATTTTGAGAAATAAAGTTGACAATTTTTTCAACCTGCTTTGAACAAATAAGGTGGAAGAAAATTCCTCTGAAACTGCTGGAGCCAAGCAGTCAACCTACGATCAAATGAAATGCTTCAGCTTTGCATCATTATGAATATTCTGATAGTCCCACAAATTATTGCAAAACTTAATGACAAAGTCGATAACTTCACAGGGGTACAAGCAGTAAAACAGAAGCAAAGAAACAGACATTTTAGAAGTAAACACTACATTTGAAGGAATCTTCAGAAGGAATTTGTTATCAGGCAAGAAGCAATAAAATCATCTTACATCATCAAATCAAGAAATAAAATCACTCATCAAACCTGTGAGTCCAACAGAACTATCATATAAATTATATAAATTTATAACTACCGTATATAAACTTCCAATAAAGAATAAAAAGTATATACACTTGCAAAATAAAGATTATGTGAATTGGTAAATCTGAGATATACTAAAAACCTAAGAGAATCCAAATGTTAATAACATCAAAATCCAAACATAACAAGCATCTAGTACTTGGCACAAATGTCTATCATAAAAGTAAGCATCTATTTAAGAAACAACAAAAATCATAAAAGCGTTAACTGACAAGATATTAGATGTAAAGAAGCTTAGCACATATTTAAACCATTTTATTTTCAGGTTTGTAAAATGAGAATGAAGGTATACCTCAAACAAAGTTTGTAACCAACATTACTAACAGCCTTCCCATGCATGGAAAAGGAATTCTAAAGATACAGTGCATGATCATATATGTGACATGTTTGAGAAACGAAACATCCCCTCTAAAACATCATATGGAAAAAATGGATCAATCTATCACTAATTTACTGTTAATGAGGTTGTAAATTCAGATGGAAGATGAATGCTTATTTTATTTAATCCCTTAGAACTGAAAATTTACAGAAAAATCAAAGACCAACTGCTACATCTATCTGATGCATGTTAGGACAGTAAGAAACTAGCATACATCATGAATATGCTCTCATCTATTATGCCGTAGAGTGAAAAAAAACATGGTGTTGGACGAACATAGAATAGTTTCCTCACATAAAAGCAATTATTGACTGCTTTGTTAAGCAAACTGCAGCAGTGACCGAATATATGTCGCAATAAATTCTACAAAACAATATGGTCCGATTTGTGTTCCATGACCGTCACTTTGATATGAACTTTGATAATTACATAGTAACTTTCCGGCTGGCCGATCGACAATGGTATATCCAACAAGCGTGATCACCATCGACTTCTCAGAGTCTACACAAGCCTCCCAGTCCACCTAAATACACAGAAAGATAGCAAGAACAAAAACAGATATACTGAACTAGTACAGAATTTTTTAGCACAACTAAAAAGATAAAATGCAATAAAATTGTGTGCTTATAATCTCATGGAACCAATAAGTTATCCATAGGTAGCAATCTTAACATTAAATTGAGGAAAGATCTCGTTGAGCAATTTAATAGCCCAAAACCTCATCAAACTGCAGGCTCAAAGCAACATTCAACTAATATATTAACAGTTTGAAAGATCTAAACAACAATATCCAGGTATATCTATTGCTGGAAATTTAATTGCCAATTTCCCTCTTTTCTTGAAGTTGAAGCCACAAAGTCGAAGCAACAACTAATTAGCATTAAGACATTCTAATTGTAATACAAAGTAATTTTTGAGCAATATAACACAAAATCCTAAGACGCGGCCTGTAGCAATATGCAAAGCTGTCCAAAATCCTAAATTAACACAAATAATGAAAGCAGACGCGTCAAGGTCAAGAGAGGAGGGCTAGCAGTTAATATATTAGGCTGGGGTTTAGAACTATATCAGCAGGCAAAGTGCTATTCACATAAATATCCTTTGATTAGTGTATAAAACGGGATATAGCAGTCCATTTGATATAGCATTCGTTTGATATGAAGATGCAAATAGAAGAGAAAGTAGTTGATATGACATTGTTGTCATGCTAGTTCTGCAGGTATTCATACATTACTGGACGCCTACAGAAATCTTTGCGACAACAGGATCTTTGTAGGGAAAGGAACAAGCAGAGGATCACCCAAGAACTAGAGTTACAAATTGCAGAAAATCTGTTTTTTGACTGCTTAGTGGCTTGCCAATTATCTGATAAGGTGATTGAACATCCTTTGTTTCATACATTAGGTAAAAAGCAAACCACAACAAAGTGTGGGAGATCAAATGCTTAATACATTATAAGATGCAGTACTTACACTTAATGTCCTAAGCTATTCTCATGAAATAATCTACACGATAATTCGTAAAACAGCCCCAGAAACATGAGATAACATTTTCATATATAAAAACATGATACTTAAGCGGTATTTAAACATCAATAGGATTTCTAAGAAAACCCTGCATGATTCACAGCAAGACAAAGTTGACACTTTATCCTTAAAAATGTTGGACGCCATGGGTCCAGCACCTGCAGAAACTAAGTGATGAGGACATCAGAGCACGTGCACGTTACGGACGTATCTTTCAGCGCAGACGATGCACCAACTTGATGATCTCAAGGATATGGCTCTGAAGCTTGATATCTAGTATTTATAGTTGTATTTCAATATGTATTTCAATATATATTACAGTGTATTTCATTGTGTATTTTAGTGTGTACTAGAGATGTATTTCAGTGGTGTAGTTGTGTAAAACAGTTGTGTTCAGTTTCTGAACTGAACTGGACTGACAGGGAACAGTCCAGTTTTGAACTGAACTAACAGGGAACAATTTTGAAACTGAACATGTAGTGGGACAGTTCTCTGAACTGAATATGTAGCCTAATAAAGGCAACTGGGTGTACTCTATGAAAGGATGGATCATGGATGAAAAAAATGAAAACATATCTACCCTCACTTGCTCTCTTCTCCCTGGCTCTCCTCCCTCTCTCTGTTTTCTCCCTCAGCATCTAAACGAAGACAACAACAGCATCATTCAACATCTGCCGTTGCAACAAATACAGCAGCACCACCAACAACAGCAGCAGTAGTCCCGACAGTAGCAACAGTAGTAGTCCCTGTAGTAGCAGCTGCACCTCCAGCAGCAGCAGCGCAAGCGAGTAAGTAGCGATGTAACAACAAAAACACAGCGTTTTCAGAGCTCGCATCAGCCCTTTGGTTTGACATTTCATGCTTGAGATCGACCCAATCTCACTTCGACTAGAGAAGTGATGACGAATTCTTTGAGATTGTCAATTCAGACGACCACTCCGACTTCATCTATACTCCGAATGTTCCATCGGTTTTCATTTTGTTATCACATCAACTCTTTCTCAGGTGATTCAGGAGTCACTTCCAGAAGATCTATTTGAAGCCGAAAGTGATACTGAGCTACCATCATTGGAACATCTTCAGATATGATTTCGATCCAATAGGAAATCTTCAGGTATTTCTTTCCTTTGAACTTTATCAGTTCCCGCGGTAGCAATTCTCTGTGATATTATCTTCTTGTTCGCTGTTCACATAAAATAAGTTGAGTGCATTGCTTTGTTACCTTCTACCTACTAATCTAAATATTACATATGGGACTTGCTATCTCAGAATTGTGTTATTATTCGTTCAATTTACATTTCGAAATTTGCTGCATATATGCAACTCACTTAAAATAAACATTGGTCGCTATTTCAAACGCATAACTTGTAGTCTAAATCGATCATCCTTTAGGTGAGACGTGCTTAATTTGCTTTGTTGCTGAACTCCGATCATCTACATGAACACGTTTCACATCACTGAGGTTCACATGAAACTCCACAAGTCTATAATTAGTTAATAAGAATAAAACAAAACCTTGGAGCCTTGAGCCTTAGAAAAAGCCTGAAGGGTGATATCCTCACCAATACCCTCATCAACTGCCAATGGAAGTAATTTAGGATGCTTACGAAATATAGCACACCGAAAGGCAAATGACATGGGTTCTTTCCTCAAATCAAGCAGTCTTCTTAAACAGAATCCCACCCTTTTATCAGCAATGCTGATCTCAGAATTAAAACTTTGACTACTGTCAAATGTGTGTGATACTGGCTACTGATGCCTTCAGAGATACCCGGTTTTTGTGTCTCTCTCATATCCTAGTATCATAAAGAAACCAAATGAATTTACTTAAGACTGTCAAATAGGCAACAGACTTAACAGAGGAAGTTCAGGTTAGTAATATAGATAGTGGATCAACATTAAAAATTAGTTAATCTACCAAGTAAAGAAATTTTCAATTCTTCATGAATGCAATAGGACAGCCTACTGTGAATGGAGGAAGATGCATTATTTCTATTAAAGCAATTGCCATTTCATATTTGAGCATGTAAATTGACTGAACTTACAAGCGTTACTTTCGACTTATATTTAGGACACAATTCTCAGATAACAACAATGGCAGTGAATGCATTGTGGATGTTTTTTTCACTTTTACAAGTAGTATGAATGAGGTGGGCAGAACTGCATTGTGGGTGTTTTTTCACTTCACACGCTCAGTCCAAGCCCAGCCTGTTGACACCCTAACTTCGAGTCAAATGTCAAAAAACAGAGTTCACTAACAGTAAAATAAATATTCCTAAAGTCTCGTGCCTAAAATTGCATAAAGTTTGTGTTAATGCAAGAAACTTATAAAAATTACTAATGCTAGCCTACATGTGCTTAATATTGCATACAGGATATTGCCTCTGAAAACATCACAATACAAACATATATATCAAAAGTTATCACATCATAGTGCACAAACATAATTGCTACAGAGAAACCATAGAGTTTAGGACTATAATACAGCAAATTCTTTTCTTACATCAGCGTCTTAGAACAAATACTGTCATATGTGTTTTGCTTGTCACTTACAGAGAGCAAGAAACGTTAAAGACAAGCTAGCGACAAAAGGTCATGCATAATGCATTGTAAGTTCATTCAACTAACATGCAGGTTTAAAGTTAACCCCGTTTGTTGTTAGCATCAGAAACTTATAAAAGATGAATAACGCATACATGCATTAATTCAAGTGCCGGGTCTGATGCACAAGAGGATCTTGCCCCGAAATCATAAGTATACAAACATATTGATCAAAGATCACGTAGCGCACACCATAAATGCCACGGACAATAAAAACCACAGGGCTTAGAACTATAATTCAGCAGATGTCATTTCCTTTTCTTATGTCTACAATTTAGGACACATAAATAATAGTGTCACATGTGTTGCTTGACGCCTACATAAAGCATGAAACATTAATAGAAAGTAGCCTCAAAAGGAGTCTACACAGTCACATGATTCACATCTATGAACCACCAATATCGTTATCACAATGAACACACAAGCAATAGACACAGCCACACAGGGTATGAAACTAGGGCAAAATAAGCTTATCTATTTATGAGCCTACACCTTAGCAAAAACAGTTCTCCACTACAATGAAACAATTAATAAGCGAAATACCTGTAAGAAAAAATAATGAATATTACAGAAGCCGTATGCATGATATAATTTGAGCTTGTAATCGGTTACCGATCACCACCACTGATGAACAAGAACTCCATTGTCCCTTAGTGAAGTAAACAGCTCCAAGCACTGCCCATAAGTATACTCGTATTTTGGCGACCTCTCCCCCGGACAGCACCTCTGCCACCGATTATAATGGCATTCAAGAAACAACTCATCGATCAAACAAATCGCCCCGGTCTCAAACAACCTAGGGATAAGATCAAACTCAGTCCCCTCAACATCCATCTTCATCACCACAAAGTCTTTCCCCGTCACCATGCTCTTCAACCACTCGGCAAAATCAAACCCTTGAATCACATGCAAATCCCCTGTCGATTTCCCATCCAGAGGCAACCAGTGGGCCGAATTCGACCCATTCCCTTCCCTCCTTTCTCATCGCTTTTCTGATCTTTGTTATGATTAACCTCAAAAGACAGTGACTCATTTCGAACCCATGCAGCAAAAGGCAGCAAGTTAATCCCTTTCTTCGATAAATACTCATTATGGAATGCCTTATCGGCCTCAATTGCAAAAACTTCAAACGTATGGTTCTGTTTCGGATACTGCTTCTTGAACCAACTCCCGATACTCGATCCATAGCTCCGAGCACCGACGTCGATGTAAATGTACCTTCTTTTAAAGCTAATATCAGCCACGGATGGAAGATACTTGATGTTCTTAATGTTTCTCTTCAAGGTAATCCAAGGCTTCAGTGGCTCCTCTTGAATTAGAGGCTCCGACGATCGAATCAGCTGAAGCTTGTGCTCCGGAACAGAGCACTTATTTGCAGAGTCGCCATTCCCGCTGCCGCTGCCGCTCTCCTCTTGAACCCTAGCTTCCTCTTTCTGGAAAACAATCTCTTTGATAGTTCCCGGCGACGAATCGAGCCCTTCAATCTCGCGAGATCGGACTTTTCTGCAGAAAGGGAACAGATCCTGAAGCGAGTAAACACTGTACGAATCGCCGGCGGAGGCCGTGAGGAGCACGAGAAACCCTTCGGGGTTCAGGACCCGTACGATCTCCGAAGCGAGTTCCACCGCCCAGTTCGAATTATCGATGCTCTCGCCGGCGAAGACGAAATCGAAGGTGTTGTTCGCGAACTGCAGCTTCAACACGTCGCCGGCGATCACGAGCGGCGGCGACCGCCTCTTCGCGACCCCGATCGCGTTCGAGACGCCGATCTCCTTCAGCGCGAGCACCTCCTGGCCCCCTAGGGTTCCGACGCACAAAGACTTGAACGACGGAGCGAGGAACCCCTCGACGATGAGATCCTGAAAGATCGAGGAGTAGAAGTCCACGGCCTTGCGCCACTCCTTGCTCCGCCACGCCGAGTTCGAGGAAGAGGAGTCGCCGGCGACGCTGGAAGCGGATCGGCCTCCAGCTCCGGCGACGGAGGCGGAGATGGCGATGCTCTCTGGCGACGGCGAGAAGAAGCAGAAGTCCGACGAGGCGCAGGATCCGCCGTTGACCAAGACGACGTACACGAATCGGACGGCGAGGATCAGGACGCCGATCAGGAAGAGGCGGACGAGTTGGGTCCGGAACGATCTCGGTTTCGTCGGAGGATCCATCACCAGAGGGAGGAGGGCAGAATGGAAAGAAGAAGAAATAACTTCACAAAGAAGCAGGGTTATTTTTGGGACGGGGACAGATTTGGAAGAGGAGGAGAGCCATTTTAGCGGGAGCAGAAGCGGGCGGAGGTGTGGTTGGCTCCGACGAGGGGTCGGGGGGAGGGCGAGGAAGGGAAATAGAGGGGTAGGAGAGGGGCAAAACGGGGATTATACATGAGTGGCTTCAGCGCTGGTGGTTGAGGATTTTAGGATTTGTTGCCGATTCTCTCTCTCTCTCTCTCTCTGAGAGAACACACAGTTGTCTTCTTCTTCTGCGTCTCTTCTTCTTCTATGAGAGGCGTCGCTAAAA